>JAEVFF010000054.1:609454-646910 GCA_018901945.1 Pugionium dolabratum
ACGATTTGCTGAGATAGTCTTCCTTTTTATGTGCTGCTCGGCCTGAACCGCAAGATGCAGCAACTCGCCCAGATTATGATAGGTTTGTCTCTCTACTTTTCTAGCAATTCGATCTTGAAGGCCATCTAGGAATTGAGCCATCAAAGTTTCTTCTGAATCGTCGGTCTCCAACCTGTTTCTAAGCATTTCAAACTCATCAAAGTATTCTTCAATAGATTTAGAACCTTGAGTTAGTTTTCTAAAGTTCTTCTGCAACTCTTTGTACTAGTATGCAGGGACATATCTCCTCCTTAGTTGGAACTTCATGTCTTCCCAAGTAGTGATATGGCCATGTCTATGTCTTCTTCTTTCAGACATATCTCTGTCCCACCAAGCTAGAGCAATTTTAGTGAGTTGAGCAGCTACTAGAGACACTTTTCTCTGATCTGAGTAGTTGTAATACTCAAATATGTATTCCATACGCCTTTTCCAATCAAGGTAGGCATCTGGATTAACCTTTCCAACAAAGGTTGGTGCTGTGAGCTTTACGTTTTTTTTTCCATTCCAAGATTCTTCTACTCTATCTCTGTCACGTTGATATTGTCTTCTTGGTCTATGATTATGATCAGGTTTTGGTGGAAAATCATCTTCTAAGTCAGCTATTTCATCCTCCTCATGATTCACACGTTGGGCATTCGCATTTCTGATAGGATTTCTGCGAATTGGTGGTGGTTGTTCTATTCTTGTCATGCGATCTCCTAGGTTCTGAAGTTGAATCTGAATAGCAGCAAGCATCTGAGCAGCATTCACATCTACTGGCTCTCCCATAGTCACACAATCTGATTCACACTAAACAAACAGATCAAGTGCAAAAGAAGTCGAAGTCGAATAATAGACACTATCAAAACAACTAAAAATCGATAAATCTAGTTGCAGCAGCAAAGGAAGTCAAATAGACACAATCAAAAACAACTAAAAATTGGCAGATCTAGTTGCAGCAGCAAAGGAAGTCAAATAGACACAATCAAAACAACTGAAAATCGACAAATCTAGTTGCAGTAGCAAAGGAAGTCAAATAGACACAATCAAAAACAACTAAAAATTGGCAGATCTAGTTGCAGCAGCAAAGAAGTCGAATAGACACAATCAACACACTGAAAATCGATAGATCTAGTTGCAGAAACACAAGCTATCAACAACTAAGGATGTTACTGGTTTCTAACACACAAAAACAACATATTGGGGTTTGATTTTTATGGGTTTTATGAAGAGATGCAGTTTGACAGCAAGTTAACAAAGAAATGACAAAGTAAAAAAATGAAAATGGGGGTAGATAAACCTGAATAGGAGCGATTAAGCTCTGATACCAGATGATGCAGGAACAAGAGGACTTGTTCGAGCAAGGGGAACTACTAGAGAGGCTCTAGCTGGCTGTACAATATTTTCTAGAGACTCAAGAGTGAAGGGTTGATGGTGACCCTTCGGCTGGCTGTAGAGCACCTTCTGGAGGATCTAAGTGAAGATTGAGTAGAGAGATAGATCGAGAGACGCCACACAGATTATGGAAGGTCTGTGATAAGTCTAGAGCACTCAAGCTTCAAGGATTCTCACACAAGAAGGCTGGAGGCGTCAGTTCCTTTCAAAGGAAGAAAAACTGGGTTTTTATATCATAAAACTTAAGTGATTACATGCTGAGATATGACTTTATATACTAGTCCAGCAGTAGGTGCCTTCTAGGGCTGAAAATATATTATAATGAAAGGACTAAAAGCAAAAATAACAACAAGACATTAGGACCTAATGAAAAATAAAAGACTCTTAAACTTAACAGTCACATTCCTGCAAAAACAAGCAAATAAACTTGTTAATTCAAACATAAGAATTTTAAATACGCACCGTGGTCTCTTGTAGCTCCTTATAATGCCTTCTTAAGTTTGTTTAGCAATGATGAACAAGGTTGTATCTCTGAAGTCTTGTAAAACTGGAAGGAGTGAAATTGTGGTAGTCTTTAGTTGTTCATAGTCTCTTTCTTGTAATTCTTTAGTAAGTTCAGCTTCATGGAATCCTCCATCTTCTATGATTGTTATGAGACTCTCGACAGACTTTTTGAACATCTTACTAAGGTTTTTTGTGCCTGATCTTGTTCTTGGAGCTTGTCTCATAATAGGTATATTAATGAGCTCTTCCTCAGCTTCTAGTGAGCTAGTATTGATGTCCTCATCATCTAGGAGGAGAAGGAACACGGTTACTCAATCCACTCCACCTATTAGGAATGCATCCCAAACTGTAGTTCATACACAATCTTCCACTCTTCCTTCTACGTCACGTGCTCAGGGTCATGGCCGTGGTCGTGCTCGTGGTTGTGGTTGTGAAGATCATGTTCTTAGAGGTTATGGATGCTTTATTTCAGCATGAACTAGTCGGGTTTTCGATGTATGGGGATCAACGGCAATTGATGTTAGTGGAACTAATATGCAAATACAACAAAACCCCGAATTTTAGAAACTATTAAGGCTGATCAATGTTATATCTTTTGGATGTTATGAATGTTTGATCTAACTATTGTTATCAAGTTTTTGGAAGTTACACTTATACATTTAATCTCATAAACTCATAAGCATCCACTTAAACATAACAACTTATAAGCATAAACTTCATAAATTCATAAACATCCACTTAATCTTCATAACAACAAAACTACACGATTCAACATTCAAAAGAAACACATAACACAACAACAACAAACTCATATTCAAACATAACAACTAAATCTTCATAATTTCTCACATTACTTCTTCATAATTGTAAGAATAATGGCTATCACATCAACAAAACCTCCCCACGAAATTAAGATGAATTGTTGGAGCAAAATTTCCCTCTCTTTTAATGCCATAATTTCATTTTCCAGCTTCTTCTCATTATCTGGTGACATATTATCCATTCTATCAGTAATTGGAGCTTTCACTAATGTCGAATGAGAATTGTTTGAAACTATACAAGTGCATTTCTTAAGTTACTCCTTAAGCAATTTTAATTCTTCTATCTCATGTTGAAACAAATCTCGAGCTTCTAATAAACTTACCTTTTTCCAACCATGTGGCTTTTCTTTATCAGCCCATTTGAAGAATCTATGTTTCTCCCATCTATAAAATCTTCTCATTGGATTTTCGTTTGTCCAAACTTTCACAATGGATGTCGCTCTGTTACAATGGCAAAGCATAATCCCACCAATCGTCTGTCCCCTATTCCAGCTCCAAGAACTTGCATCTGAGCTTTGACTCCTTTCCATACTCCTTTTCATAGATCGATTAAGAAAACGATTGAATAAGGCAATTGACGAAGACGATTGAAGAAGGAGATTGAAGAAGGCGACTGACGATTTCTGGTGGCTACATTTAGGGTTTTTAGATTTAGGAAAGAAAAAAATGTTTAGGGAAAAAGAAGTGAAGTTTCGAGACCACCGTTACGTTTAAAATGGCGTGAATAAACTTAACCCCGTTTATTTTTTTATGTTAACAACTCTAACGTTTGTTATTATTTTGGTGTCCAAATCACAAAATTTTAAAGTTCATATATTTTTCGGACAAAATTTTGAATTCATTATTTGAAATGGCAATAAAAAAAAGTTTATGTATTTTTCTAACAAATGTTATTATATTTTTGTATTTTTAAAATTTTTTTCCAAATATAAATAATATTATTAAATATGTAAATTCTGAAACTGTTGTGAAGACAAAAAAAATCTCTTCATTTGGTGACATGACATCAGGAACATGACTTGGTAAAAGAAGTTGTAGATTTCGAACATCAAAAAATTGAAAGAACACAAGAAAGCAGAAAGCTGATGTGTCACGATAATTTAATGATGTATCAATGAAATATTTGTTTGAGTAATTTTAAGAAAGATAAACTTGGAGAGAAAGTTTTTAATTTGTTGGAGATTACATAAAAATACTAGGACATGCTAAGGTTTAGGATTCGTGTATTATAAATAGTATAAAAAAATTAATGATTGGGTTAACACTCTATTCGGCCGTGTGTGAGAACTGTAACTTCAAAACTTTAAAACAAGTAGTTGAAAAAGTGAGTGTTATAGTTTCTTTTATGTTTTGTGATTGGGTGAATAGAATGAAACAAAATTAGGATTAAACTATATTTTTAGTCGGTGTACAACGTAAATAGAAGTTTAGTGTATTTAAATTCTAAATAAACGTAATCGTTGTTCTCTACACTAGCAATTATTACATAACACATTTCCAATGATTAAACATGATTAAAATCGTAGGGTGACACTCGTATTCAATTCTCTAATTCTATGATGAAATTATAGTAAGCTAACAGTTGGTTATCCAAAACACACAAATCCAAAACATTATCTCGAATATTTTTCAACGACTCCCTACTTGATTTGATGGGATAAGCTATGTAGACCCTAATCCACTACAAGTATCAATTAGGGTCGACAAATGATTCCTTTCATAAACAAACTAAAACTTATTAATTTATTAATACAGAATTACAGAATTAACTACAGAATTAATATATCAATATTTCCACTTTGGTCATATCCCTAACCATATAACTTATTAATTTAGAGAGTCAATATCAATAGAAAGTCATAACGGTTATTGATGGAGCGGCAAACGACCAAACAACAAATTGTGCTGACAAATAATAATGTCTCACCAGAATTTCTCAGCATTAATTGAAACACACATCAAAACCTCTCTTTATTTAATGAAATCACATTCCAAGCACTCATTTCTTTTTCTTATAAAGAGAGACAACTCATTGTATATCAAACTATCACAATCAAAATCACAAGACTCAAAACACACATACAATATGGGATACATCCAAAGTCTCTTCACATTTTTCTTCCTCGTAACTATGTTTCCAGCCATAACGTCTGCCGGTAAAATATCCGCAATCATCGTATTTGGTGATTCTTCTGTTGATGCTGGGAACAACAATTATATCCCGACGATTGCGAGAAGTAACTTTGAGCCGTATGGAAGGGACTTTATTGGTGGGAAACCGACCGGACGATTTTGTAACGGAAAGCTTGCGACAGATTTCATGTCGGAAGCCATAGGACTTAAACCAATAATTCCAGCATATTTGGATCCTTCTTACAATATTTCAGATTTTGAAACAGGTGTTACCTTTGCTTCTGCTGCCACTGGCTATGACAATGCCACTTCCGATGTTTTGGTAGGGACTTTTCTTTCCTTTGTATTTATGACATATACTATTTTGGTATGCTACATTAATCAATACGTTTTATAGAAATTTATGATTCAGATAAAGGATATTCTTTTAGCTTCTAAATAATAGATTTAATGGAGTTTTCATCATATTAAACTTAAGTTATGAATATATCATTTTGTCTGATTTTTTTTTACAATTCTAAACTAATAATAATTCAATAAATTCAATTATTATTATTTTTTTTTATCAAGAGAATGATTCATTAAAACTGAATTTTTTTTTTTAAATTTACAATTCATCATCATTAACTAATAAAAAGAGTAATATCTTAAAATATCATTTTTAAAGTTTTTGTTCCAAATCTAACATACTAAAATTAAAATTAAAAAATAACATAAATTTTTATGTGATAAAATAAATTATATATATAAACTATAAATAAAGTTAAAATGTTGTATTTGGGTTTCTCTTTTCTAACATAAGATTTAAAATTTCTCTAATATAAAGAAGTTTTAAATTATTTTAATATTAATGGAAATTTTAAATTATTGGTATTATATTTGATTTTTTTTTAAAAAATAGTGTTATTTTGGATATTTTTTCAATAAAAATCATTAGAAAATTTAAAAAATTTATCTTTGTGAAAAAAATAAAAAGCAAAACATTTTTTTAAGAAACTGATGAACTAATAATATAGAGTAATACCATAAAATAGTACCATTTTAAGTTTAGCTTCCAAATTTAGCACTATAAAACTAGAATTCCAAAAATAACACAAATTATTATGTGAAAATAATTATTTAGCTTAAATAAACTATATATAAAACTAAAACATAATGTTTGTATTCACTTTTTCCAAGTTAAAGTTTAAATTTTTTTCTTTAGAAATAAGTTTTTAATTATTTTATTATTAAATTTGTAGTATTTTTGGAAATTTAAATGATTAGTGCTATATTTGTAGCAAAAACTTGAGAAAGTATTATTTTAATCAATTGCCCTAATATATATATATATATATATATATATATATATAAGAGAAAAATACAAATGATAAGAAAATAAACAAATCTTTATGTTATTTTTTGGATATTTTCCTACGTTAACTAATTATATTCCATTGATTACAATTTCAGTCGGTAATACCATTGTGGAAACAACTCGAATACTACAAAGAGTACCAAACAAAACTAAAAGCACACCAAGGAAGAGACCGAGCCACAGAGACCATAACCAATTCTCTTTACCTCATTAGCATAGGAACGAACGATTTCCTCGAGAACTACTTTGCCTTTCCAGGCGGCCGATCTTCTCAGTACTCTATCAGTCTTTACCAAGATTTCCTAGCTGGAATCGCCAAAGACTTTGTGAAGAAGTTGCACGGACTTGGTGCAAGGAAGATCTCACTAGGTGGATTGCCTCCAATGGGCTGCATGCCTTTAGAGAGAGCCACCAACATTGGCACTGGAGGAGAGTGCGTTGCACGCTTTAACGACATATCGGTCCAGTTCAACGGCAAGCTCGAGAAGCTAGTTGAGAATATGAACAAAGAGCTTCCTGGTTCCATCCTCGTATTCTCAAATCCATATGAACCATTTATGCGAATCATCAAGAATCCTTCTTCTTTTGGGTTCGAGGTGGCCGCAGCGGCTTGCTGTGCCACGGGCATGCTCGAGATGGGTTATAGTTGCCAAAGGAATAACCCATTCACATGTACAAACGCAGACAAGTATGTCTTTTGGGACTCATTTCATCCAACAGAAAAGACTCATCGCATCATGGCCAATTTTCTCATGAACAATACATTCTCTAACTTTCTCTAATGGTGTGTATGTGGAGAATGGAGAATGGATGAGAAAGTAATATTATAATTAGAATGTCTATATAAAGAACTTGATTCCCATATTTTTGATCCAATAAATTCTGCACTTTGTATGTATTTAATTAGACTTTGGTTTTGTGTTAATTAGCTAAACATATGTTTTTCTCGAGATTATATGTGACTATATAGCTTATAGTTTTTTCTTAGTTATTCTCGATATCTATTTATTTCAAAATTATCAAAAATAACTACTAGATTTATTGTGAAAAGTTAATATAACTTTCGGTATATTCATGTAGCTGTAAATCAATATTTGATCAAGTTAGATATTCAATAATAAAATACATATAGTACATTATTTTTTCACTGATTTATGGTTATCACAACAGCCTTATGATGGATCATGACATTTTATATTCTGTAGCAATTTCATAATACATTAATTTATGAAAACCACTAATATATAACGGTATCTTAATATATAAATTTATTGTAGAAAATTTTTACATAGATTAAATCAAATGCGGGAACAGTAAGTGTGATAGTGGTTGCACCACTTCTACGTGCATCCCAGAGGGGTGAAGTTTGATTATACTATTTTTCGTATAAAAATATTAAATTTTCGTATGAAAATGTTGGAGTATTGGGCCGTGCCATTGGAATCCAATGACAAAAAAGATTAAATCAAATGCCAAATTTCGGTTAAGTTCAAGGTTTTAATTTTTTTTAGTTATTATTTTATTTATACCAAACAATCCAAATAAAACTCTTTGGTAATTTGAAAAAGACCTGCGAAAAAATTTGGGTTTACTCTTTTATTTTTTTTTCAGAAAAATGATTTGCCAGCTATACAAAATATACCCTATGTGTATATATTCGCAGTTTTGAAATGTATTTAAAACTATATGAAATATATGGATAACATGATGATATATACAAACTATTATGGACTATGTGGTTAATATCATAATCTGATTTTTTTAATCGAAACTTTAATGGACGGTGTTAATTCGATGGGTTAAAAAATCAATTCTTATTACATAGAAAGAGTCGTCGATTCTGAATCGGTTTGAGTTTTTTAATCCATCAGATTAATTCCATCGATTAAGATTTCGACCAATCAAAAATAAATACATGAAACACTATTGAAGTTATTACTACACAAAAATGCAAAAAAAAACGAGAGAATATGCTTTAATTTGGAAATATATGGCTATTTCACATCTCTAACCAATTTAGTTGACGCGAAACACTATTGAAGTGACATCTTGTATAAGAATGATCCTGTATTTAAATAGTTTATGTTTAATGTTTATCCAAGGTGATACTAAACATTTATGTTTTATATATGCTAGGAAGAATATAGCAATTAGTGTAGTGTTTTTTGTTTCTGAAAGTATCGCTTCATTGTCACTGTTTTCTCTTAAGCTCCATCACCATGACATAAGAAGCTTTGCGAAAAAAATTTTCTATTAACCATTGTTTTTTCTTTGTATATATATATATATATATATATATATATTTAGGAGTCTTTAAAAATGTCTAAGGCTTCTCTTATTAGATGTAAGAGACTCAATATCCTTTAATGAGCAAATCTGGTTTGCAATCGCGGTCAAGAATCATGCGACTGCAAGGAGGAGGTGAAAGCAGCCGCGGCTGAGATTGCATGTGGCACGTCTGGTTATCTAGGATTAAGAGTGAAAGAAGTAAAATATGAAAAACAGTTGAACACAAAAGTTTATGTGTGAAATTTCACATAACTTTTTTTGTAAATCATTTAAACAAGTTTCTTGCAACTCGTTTAATCAGTTTTATACGATATCACACCTGACTCACCCTGACTAATTTCTAATCTACCCGAGCTCTCTTCTGCGACGCTTGTCGTACACACTCTTTGTTCACTCGTCAAATTCTCCTTAATCTACGAGCTATCCTTTTTTCTGAACCTTAGAAACCTAATTCCTAAGATTTTCATCATACAATTATTTATATGACTCTCTAAATATTCCTTACTTCCATATTTAATGAATCTCCAATATTCATCAATTATGTCTTTCCTTATTTATGCAGATTCTTGTTTTGTACAATATTCTCCACTGCTCATCCACTTGTAACGCATCATGTCCAATCAGATTACACCACATGTGCAACGTCCATCTGGACAACCCGTTGCACCACCTGTGCAATATTTACCTTATTGTAATTCTTATCTTCCACAATATTCTCTACTGTTCATCCACTTGTGACATACCTCATCACACCTCATGAGCTCCAATCATATTGCACCACCTGAGCAACTTTCACCGTTGCACTTATGTGCTAACAATCTCCCCCTTTTGGTATAAATGTGACACCTCAATATACTTGCATCAAACTAAATGACCAAACACACATATACACACAACCAAATGTAGGTAATGTCCAAAATCAACCAGTTATGAACGATCCAACACACAACCATTGATCTGAATTATATTCTAATATCCTAAGATACGTCAGTTCCGAACCATAACACACCAACATAGTTCCACATTAGTCTAAAACACCTAAACAGCATAACAACATTTTTACGTAGCACACAACAACATTCAACCTAACGAGTACTTCTATCATTTGGAATTTGTGCCCCCATCATGTACTCGTCATCGGACACGATATCACTTTATTTTTCTTCAGTCTCACTTGCTTGTTGCGCACATATGATATATTCCCCCCTACTTGAGTGCACACTTAGAGAAAAATTAGCTACAAAAGACAAATAAACCGAAGGTAGAGATAGAAATGTACCTTTTGCACGCACGTGCACTTTTCGGACCAAATTAGCAAGTGCTTTGAGATCGGCAGCTAGACTGGATACTAAAGACGATTCAGACTCTTGTTTCGCAGTACGTCTTTACTTTGGATCAAGGTCCATTGCACAGGTTCTCCTTTGTCTGGTGCAACACCAATAGCCAAACTTGATCATAAACTGTCTTCCCAAAATCGAATTCCTTTCTTTGAAGCATCATGAACATAAATTGAGCTCTCTCCTTAATCATGGACAACTTGTTCGATGTTGGAAGCCAATTCCTTTCCAATGTGTTGCCTCTTGTCAAGGTGCTAAATCTCCTTTCGCACATATACCATGTTGATGCACAATTGACACTCAAGATCACACAAATTGGCATAAAATTCTCATGAGGAATAGGTTGACTCTTATATGCGCAGGAAACCGAAACACTAGATAACCATAACTTGTCCACAAATTGCCACCACTAAAACAAAAATGGTTAGTAAGACAAAAAACTATTGCACAATAATGCGACACATGTTCAATTTCCATGTATTTATCACTTATACATATGCATGAACACATCACATGAAATTTGAATAGGTCTATCAGTAGAGTTTAAGTGCATTCATCATCTTTTCGTACCCGAGAAACTCAAAACAAATCGAAATCACAGTTTTATTTATTTATTTAAACAAAATCTAATATATCGAACAACTACATGTACAAAAAATCTAACACAAATGTAATCAATAGAACAACATGCAATTTTTATTCCTCTCATCACGATGTGGTGCATTTAAAAAAAGATTAGGATCAACATGCCAACCACCACTAATACCATAGACATTATGCAATGCAACCTTTCAACATATAATACATCATAAGAGGTTCTAAAAGTCTGAATCATGATCTATCTCAACTGAGGTTGTGGTAACAGCCTGAGTTGAGAACACATTTTTCATTCTCAAAGAATATCCTCTTCCCAATGCGGATAGTGATCATTTTTAGAACAAAATGTTGTATCTTCCTGTGTTAAACTAAATATTCATCATGTTAGGCCTTACTTTTTCTGCACATTTTTCCTTTCTCCTTTTTTAATATCTACAACTATCACCATTATTGCACAAGTTCATTGCACACAATTTCTATTTCACTAACAGTGGCTGACATGACGGTATAAAAATATAATATATATAATGGGAGTAAAACACATCGTGAATCAAGATTATGAGAACCCTCATGACATTCTCACTAATGTAAACTCGGTCAGATCTCGCACATATCAAAAGCTTTTCGTAGAGAGATAAACGTATTAAATTCGATGACTTTGTAAAAATATCAACAAGTTGTATCTCGTATGCAACATAAACAATTTCAACAACTTTATCCTCTACTAATTCTCTAACAAAATGATGCCTAATGTCATTGTGCTTAGTCCGTGAATGTTGAACATGATTATTAAATATATTTATTATACTCATGTTATCACAATGCACCAAAAGGGTTTCGGTTTTAATACCATATTCAGCAAGCATGTGTTGCATCGAGTTGTGTGAAACAGCTGCCTAATGGCATATACTCTACTTCACCTATGGAGAATGTGACATAATTTTATTTTTTGTTGTGCCATGATACCATGTTGTTGCCGAGAAAGAATCATCCTCTAGAAGTGCTCTTTTTATCATCAAGATTTCCAGCTTAATTTGCATAAAAAACCAATCATATTAGAATTAGTATCCTTTGTATAAAATAGGCCTAAATTTAGAGTCTGTTTCACATATTTAATGATGCGTTTGGCTACGTTCAAATGTGAGGTACGTGGGCTCACTTGGTATATTGCACATACTCCACCTCTTTAAATCTTGTTTCAACCAAGAATCAACTAAGACTCTCATACCAGACCCTAGGTGTTTGTTTCAGCCCATACAATACTCACTTAAACTTGTAGACATGATCTGGATGCTTTGGATCCTCTAAGCGTTTTGGTTGTGCAACATATACTTCCTCTTGAAGTAGTCTTTTCAAAAATGCATTTTTTCACGTCCATTTGAAATAATTTGAAATTCAGTTTGCAAACAATACCAAGTACCAGTCTAATAAATTCAAGACATGCTACATGTGCAAAGGTCTCATCAAAATCAACACCTTTGATTTGATAGTAGTATTGTGCAACCAACCGTACCTTATTCCGGACAATGTCTCCATCTTCATCGATCTTGTTCTTGAAGATCCACTTAATACCCACCACATTAGCGTGTCCTGGCTTTGGAAACATATCCCAAACATCGTGCCTAGTGAGCTAACCTAGCTCATCTCGCATTGCCTTGATCCAAACTCATCACACAATTCTTCATGAATATCCTTTGCCTCGCACACACGAAGACACACAACAGATTAGTTTCACTACGTTTTTCAAATCATTGTGTACTGCTTTCCAACTTGGGAATCTTTCTAACTACTTATTCCTAAATGATTCTCTGAAGACCATATACATTTATGTGTCTAAGACGCCTATGCCACAGTCCAACTGAGACTCAACTGGTGATAAGCATGATTTTGAAGCAGTCCACATGTAACAGTTGTTAGTTGACCTAACTCCAAACAGTTTTGTGCACCCTTGCTCATTTATAGCTCGTCAATCTGTTTTGGTGAATTCTACTGTTCAACCCTCCTCGCACAGTTGATTGATGTTGATTAGATTTGTCTTTAAACCTTGGACGTAGTACACATTTCTCAAGTAAGGTTGTGTATCCGAGTCAAGTTCACCAACACCAACTATTTTTTTAGCTCCATCTCTAAATGTCACACTACCTACTTTAACTTTGACACAATTTTCAAGAGCTTTGGATCTTCTGTCATGTGTCGTGAACATCCACTGTCGAAGTACCACATAGTGCATTCATGGCTTGATCCAGAGATATAAGCCACCTTGCCATCAAGTTTTTCTTTCCCATGTTCATTTTGTTGCTGCACACACAAATTGCACACATATCCATGTTCGACACAGTAAGTATCTTCTCGTATAAGACTATTTTGTCAATCCACACCATATGATACGTTTTAGGTTCTGGATAGCATTTATCTTCTTCCTAAGCCTTTCTGATGCATGTTCGAAAGACTCTACATTTTTGTCTGATATGCCCCCTCTTTCTAGAATAGTAGCATCTATTGTATTTGAGTCTTGTGTAACCACTTACTGCAGAATTTCTTCTGGATTTAACTGAGCTTTTAATAGTAGACTGATTATGCCATTCACCAGGATGTCCTTGAGGACTAACACCTTTAACAAAGTTCTTCAAATTTATGCACTCAACCTTAGAACTTGATTCATTATTTTCTGCATATCATGTGTAACCTAGTCCCTAGTTTTGTTTTGCAGGTCTTTCCATGGCTAGAATCTGATCCAATTACTCAAATCCTTTATTCAGCATTCGAACCTTCTTGTAGTTCTTTGTCAGATCGTGTTTCACTGCTTTGCTCTTATCTCTTTCTTAAATCAGCAACTCATTCATCTTGTCCAACCTTTTTTCCAGAATCTGAATCATTTGCATCTCTGGATGTCCTCATTGCACAGTGTTTGCTGCTGGACATGACTCATTTCAGTAATGTTTGTGTTGCTGCTACTTTCTAACTCTAAAATGTTGACATTTGCTTCCAGCATCGTCTTATCCTTGAGCAATTGTAGAGTAATGTTACTCAACGACACCCAGTTGTTAAACAACAGTCGATATTCAGCCTTTGCATCCACCTCAACATCATCATCTCAATCTGAATCGAGTTCAGCATTATGATCAACTTCATCTCCTACAGATACAACAAAATTCATCAGATTATTCTCATCATCACTATCATCACATTATGTGTCACTAGAATTTAGAAGAGATTTTTCACTCCCTTTCTTAAGGTTTGGACATTTAGCTTTAGTGTGTCCAATTCCTTTGCACTCGAAGCATTTGAGCTTTTTTCTCTTAGTAAGTGAATAATCTGATCTAAAGTGACCATAACTCTCACATTCATGACATTGAACATCACGTCTTCGATTTGACTTGGTATTTTCATTTCTCCCCAATATGTTCAAAGTACGATTTAGCATCGTATCTTTGTGTTTGTGCAACTGGCTTGGATTGTCCTCTTTTGATCCTTTTCAAAACCCTTTTAAAGCTCATTGACATCAAGCTCATGGTTTTCTCAACCTTTTGATTCATGTTCTCCTCGAGCTTCTTAATTAGGTCTTATTCTCGATTAACCGTGAAGGCAATTCCCTTTCCTGCTTTAGGTTGCGCAGCCGAAACTTCCATCTCTTTAGCCTTTAGCATGCCTAGTAATTGTAAGAATTTCATATCATCGGTATTCATGGTCATCTTGAGAACAGCCTTGCGCGGCCCAACTTCTTGACAAGTTTTTTTGTCTTTGTAGACTTTCTCCAAAACCACGACCTCATTAGCGATAGAACTCAACTTAGATCCAAAGTTAGAGATCGACTCCTCACTATCTATACGAAGATCGACTCCTCACAGTAGACGTACCTTCAAAAGCGTTTACAAGGATATTCCAAGCGTCTTTAGCTGCTGCACATCCCTGAATAAGTTTGAACTGTTCAAAGTTGTTTGAACAAAAAATTTCAATAAGTGCGTTTGAGTTGAATATTTTAGAGAATTTCTGTGAGAGCTGAATAAAGTGTAAATTCGGTTATAATAGGAGAGACTTATGGAACACATCTTTGAAGTTTATAGATACAGTGAAATCAAAAGGATAACATTGACAATAGTCAATTAACTGAACTTGTTATGTCTTTGTGGTATCATGAGGTGGCTCAGAGAAAGACAAAACACCTTCTCCCCATAAAAACCTGGAATGATGTGAAAGACCGTCTGAGAAGGTCTTTCCCACTCAACTATACTCGTGAAATGTAAAAGTGGTTTTGTAATTTATCTCAAGGACAAAAGAGGGTAGATGAATATTTCGATTAGTTCAAACAGCTCAAAGACATAATGGAACTAGATGATTATGAGGAAGCATTCATGGTACAATTTATTGATGGCCTATGAGAGCATATGGCCCACAAGGTAGAGAGGTAACCATATAACAATTTTCAAGAACCATGCCAATTTGGTGTAAAATTGAGCAGCAAATTTAGTGGAAGGCAACCCTAGCAATACGTGCCGACCTAATATCTCAAATGCTCCAGCACCACCATCCATACGAAAAACATTAGATGAGAGCAAATAAGTGGCATATAACATAAGAAGCAGAAATAAACTATCTGAGATTATGTTTGATCAAGATAAGTCTTCTGACCAGACTAGAACTCATGACTTACAATATAATAAATGCAAAGAACGATGTCATATCTGACGAGAATGTCCCAAATCTGGTTGTAATGATCATCACAATCAACGGTGACTATGATTCTCAGGATGAAAAAGAAAAAACAGAAGTGATTGAATACCTGGATGAAGTTGAATCTCTCGTATTCATAAGAATTCTAAACACACAACTAGAAAATAAGATCAACAACACAAGGGAAATATGGTTCATATTTAATGCACTATTTAAGAAAATAAATTTCATATGATAATTTATAGTCGTTTATGCACTAACGTAGCTAGTACATTACTGATTGACACGCTAAGATTGAAAACCACACCATACCCCAAACCTTAAAAGATGAAGTGGTTGAATGATGATTAGGAGATAATGGTGTCAAAATAGGTTATTATTCTTCTATGAATTGGAAACTAAAAAGATTGAATCACATGTGGTGTTGTGTAAATGCAAGTTGGGCACAACCTCCAAAAAACACTATGGCGGTATGACCGTGTACTGACACATCATGGTTGAACCAACCAATACTCTTTTTTCGGAATAACCCCAAAATAATGTTATATACCAATGGATCAAGCCCAAAATATGTATGCTGCAAGAAAATGCAAAAGAGAAACTCTACAGCAAAGTACATATTTTGTGGAATATTCAACTATAAGTTTTTCATGAGTACCTTAGATGAAGAAAACAAAGTAACAATAAAAAATATGAATCCACTACCAAATGGTAGTGGAAATAAAAAAAAACCAACCAAACTATTAAAAAATATGAATAAAGGTTAATCTATTTGTTACTCATCAAAGAAGCACCACCAGACGTTTAATATCCACCTAACACGATCAAGAAACAAACCATATATATACATATCTCTTTATGTTAAAGAATCGGAATATTTATTTCAAAAACATAATCAATGTTCTTTATAAACACGAATTCAGCTCACTTTACTATATAATCTCTAATGTAGAATGATTCTCCAGAATAGAATGAGTTCGACAAACAAAAAAAAAGATACAGTGAAAAAGAATTACAATTTTTTGGTTAATTTCCCAAATGATCTTCTTTCTTTTTATGTTCTGTTTCTTGACCGCCTTTCAACAACAATATATCCAACTTTGAATATCTTCCAATGTGTAATTGACATGTGTCCATCCTTTTCTTATAACGATTGCTATGAAAAATCCTCTCTATTCAGAGAACCTTGTCCTAAAGGTTTGAAAAATGGAAATTTGTTCTACAAATCGAATAAGAATTCCCAAGTTGTCTCTTCCACATCTTGATTTGCTCATTCAACCAAAAGTTTTGTCGCAACTTTGCCATGTCTATTCACCATCTTTCTTTGCAAAATATTTTCTGGTTCCTTGACAAATACATCTTGTAGTATGTTGGCAATTCATAAGGAACTTGAGCAGTCCCCACCCTCCATTTGAGTTGTGATACATGAAAAACAAGATGAATTAGAGAAGTTACAGGAAGTAGTAACTTGTATTCAACAACCCCACATTTATCCACGATTTTAAATGGTCCATAGTACTTGGGATCTAGTTTCTGATTGCTGCGATTCACCAGTGAACTCTGCATATGGTTGTAATTTAACATAGACATAATCTCCAATATCAAAATTACGATTAACCTATGCATGTTGTCGATTGTTGTATTCGATGTTGAGCTCTCAACAAATAAAATCTGAGTACCAAAAGCATATTCTCCCTTTCCTGCAAACATTTAGATACCACAATTACCTTTGATTCTGCATATAAATAGGGTAAATGATGAGTAGTAGACTGACTATAAACCACTTCATATGGAGTAATCTGAGTTGTTGAATGAAAATTGGTATTGTACCAAAATTCAGCCAATGGGATCCACTTACTCCAAGGGTAAAGACGATCACTAAACATAAATCTTAGATAAGTCTCTAAGCATCTATTAACAATTTCAGTTTGGCCATTATTTTGAGGATGATAAGCACTTGACAAATTCAAAGAGACACCCTAAAGTTTGAATAATTCCTGCCAAAATTCACTCATGAACACAACATCACGATCACTTACAATTGAATTAGGAAAACCTAGTAATTTAAATACGTTATCCAAAAAGATTTGAGCTACTGAAACAACAATGTAAGGATGTGTCAAGATCATGAAATGAGTAGTTTTGCTCAATCTATCCACAACTACGAATATAACAGATTTTCCAAAGGACAAGGATAGACCTTCAATGAAATCCATTGAAATATATGTTCAAATAGTAGAAGGAATGGAGAAAGGTTGTAACAATCCAGGATATGCTGAAGTAATGTACTTGCATTGCTCACAAATGTTGCAGCTTCGAATGTACGATTGAATGTCTTTTAGCATACCTTTCCAATAGAACAAAGCTTTCACCCTTTGCTGAGTAGAATCCCTCCCTGAATGATTACCACTACCAGAGAAATGGAGCCACTCCATAATAGAATCACGCAATGGTAGATTTCATAGGAATTACTATTTTGCTCTTCCTTCTCAAAATATTATGCACCCAAGAATATGTGAGCAGCTAGATTTTCTTTGAGTTCATTTATCACTTTTTTGATTTCTGCATCAGTCTCATAGAAGTCTTCAATCCTTTTCATTAAATCACATTCCAATACTGACATGGCCATGTGAAGAACTTCTGATACTTGAACTCTCGACAATGCATCAACTACAACAATGTTTTCCCTTGTTTATATTGTATTTCATAACCAAATTCAAAAAGTTTAGGTAACCATTGTTATTGAATGGGAGTGTTTAACCTTTATTCTAACAAGTACTCCAAACTCTTTTGGTCTGTTTTAATCACAAAATGTATGGTTATTAAGTAATGTCTCCATTTTTGGACAACAAACACCACATCTAACAGTTCTATTTCATAAATCGACAGTGTAAGCTATTTACCTTTGAGATGTCCACTAATATATGATAAAAGATAGCCCTCTTGCATCAACACAATCTATATTCCATTACCACATGCACCAGTCTCAACCACAAATTCTTTATTAAAGTCTGGTAAAGCCAGCACTAGTGCTCGACATAATTTTTGTTTTAGACTATCGAAAGATATTTTAGCTTATTCACTCCAAACAATGAATCTTTCTTTGTCAAATCATTTAATATCTTGCTATGGTGCCAAAATTTTTGAAAAAATCTTCTGAAATAACCAGCTAATCCTTGGAAACCTCTGAGTTGTTTGATGTTAACAGGGACAAGCCAATCTGACACAACCTGAATTTTCTTTGGGTATGTGGATATATTTGCAGCTTCAATAAAGCGACCCAAATAATCCACACAATCTGTTGCAAATTCACATTTACTTTTGCTTGCAAACAAGTTGCTTTTCTGTATAAGCTCAAAGACATTTATGAGATGATCTATATGCTATTCCACTGTTGGATTATAAACCAGAATATCATCAAAAAATATTAGCACAAACATCCTCAAAAATGGTTTGAAAACTGCATTCATCAAACTTTGAAATGTAGCAGGGGCATTAGTGAGGCCAAATGGCATCACAAGATATTTATAATGCCTACTATGAGTTTAAAATGCAGTTTTATGAATGTGTTTAGTATCCATCCTCACTTGATGATTACCAGCTCGAAGATCAATCTTGGAATAGACAGTAGAACCTCCCAGTTCATCCATTAAATTTTCAATAAGAGGAATGGGAAAACAATCCTCTACTATCATACCATTCAAACTTCAGTAATCTACACATAATCTCCAAGTACCATTAACCAGTACAACAGGTGATGCATAAAGACTAGAACTAGTTTGAATTGTTCCACTGTCCAACATCTCTTTTACTATGTTATTGATTTCATTTTTCTGATGAATTGCATATCGATATGGCATCTGGTTTATTAGATTTGAACCTTTCAATAATAGAATTTTGTGGTTGTGATTCTGCCAAAAAGGAGGCAATGATGAAGGTTCTTCAAAAATATCCGTAATTCAGTCACTAGATTGTCAATTTGGGAACAAACTGATGATGTTTTCATAGATATGTCCGTAGAATATAACCAAGCTTGATTCGCAGAACTCATCTCATGTACGCAAATCATGGTTAACTCCACTTGATCATCTATGAATTTGTTGACCTTAGCAGCTTTCATTTCTCTTATAGAGCCTTATTTTATTCCATGAAGTAAAACCTTCCTTTTTCCCATTTTAAACTGCATGATGAGGACATCAATACTAGCTCACTAGAAGCTAAGGAAGAGTCCATTAATATACCTATTATGAGACAAGTTCCAAGAACAAGATCAGGCACAAGAAACCTTAGTAAGATGTTCAACAAGTCTGTCGAGAGTCTCATAACAATCATAGAAGATGGAGGATTCCATGAAGCTGAACTTAGTAAAGAATTACAAGAAGGAGACTATGAACAACTAAACACTACCACATTTTCACTCCTTCCAGTTTTACAAGGCTTCAGAGATACAACCTTGTTCATCATTGCTAAACAAACTTAAGAAGGCATTATAAGGAGCTACAAGAGACCAAAGTGCGTATTTAAAATTCTTATATTTGAATTAATAAGTTTATTTTCTTATTTTTGCAGGAATGTGGCTATTAAGTTTAAGAGTTTTTTATTTGTCATTAGGTCATAATGTCTTGTTGTTATTTTTGCTTTAGTCCTTTCATTATAATGTATTTTCAACCCTAGAAGGCATCTGCTGCTGGACTAGTATATAAAGTCCCTTCTCAGCATGTAATCACTTAAGTTTTATGAAATAAAAACCTAGTTTTTCTTCCTTTGAAAGGAGCTGACGCCTCCAGCCTTCCTGTGTGAGAATCCTTGAAGCTTGAGTGCTCTAGACTTATCACAGACCTTCCATAATCTGTGTGGCGTCTTTCGATCCACCTTTCTACTCAATCCTCATTTAGATCCTCCAGAAAGTGCTCTACAGCCAGCTGAAGGGTCACCATCAACCCATCACTCTTGAGTCTCTAGAAAGTGTTGTACAACAAGCTAGAGTCTCTCCAACAGTTCCTCTTGCTCGAACAAGTCCTCTTGTTCCTACATCACTGCATCTCCAGTTTCCTGAAATCCCAAGTTACGGGATCCAATGTCTCTAACCATTATATGTCCAAAACCATATCACAACCCCCAATGGAATTATCATGAAATCAACTTTAAATTCTAATCCATGGAAACTCCACTGAAATTGTTCGACTTTCACACTCACCTCAATTTTATTGCCATCCACAACTGTTACTTTGGTGTTACCCACAAGTTTTAATTTGTAACCCCATTTTTCTACTATTTTTTTGTCCAAGAAATTATGTGTTGATCGAAAATCAATCAAAATGAACAAAGCTCTTTTTTCACGAGTTCCTCTGACTTTCATGGTTCTATAATCAGAAATACCTGCCATAACATTCACAGAGATTTGAGCTATATCACTATCTTCTTCACTAAACTTCTCTTAAACTTCTTCCACTTCATCATTCTTAGTTTCTAGCATATATAATTGAGTTTTCTTTTTTTTTGAGATAGTGACCGGGTGTATATTTCTCATCACAAAAATAATAGAGTCCTTTTGATCTTCATTCATTAATTTCCTCATTAGAAAGTATCTTCCTAATTTGCTGATTAGAAAGGTAAACTTTTAAGAAACACAAAAAATTACAACAAAAAATGTGTCTATTCTTCCTCTTATTGTTTTCCCATTAACGATAATCTTTCTGATTTGAAACATAACTCTTTTACAACAAATACAAATTTAATTTTTTGGACTCATATGTAAGGGCTTCGATCGACATTCTAACTAATCTCAAAAAGGTCATATATGTAAGAAGAAAATTTGTTGACAAAAAGCATTCTAGACACATGTGTAAGGGCTTCGATTTCCATTTTGATCTTTCTCTATTTCTATGTTCTTACGTACCCCTGACCATCACGAATAGCTTTAAATGTGACCGTTTGCCTATGAAATCTCAATGATGTTTTACCGACATATTTATAACCATAAATTTCGTAAAGCTTTTATCAAAATTCAATTTTTCAAAAATTCTAAATTTTTTGACGAATTTCTAAACAATCTACGCTATTTGACAGTTCTGAAAAATTTGGTTTTGGTAATTTAAAACTGACAAATGTAGTTTTCACCGAAAATCCATTAGTGAAAACCTTTACTTATTTGGATTTCCGAGAATGTTAATGTGTAGAACATTGGCTACTTTCTTTTTGGCTTAAAGGATCATTTGAGTGAGTTATGGAATTTTAGGCGTTTGGCATAGACACATTTAATATGCGTAGGCTTCCCTTTTTGCTCTAAATCTGCACCATCCGATACTCAATTCTCTTCTTTTTTTTTTCATACTCCATTCTCTTTAGTTAGGCTTGGATTTTTTGGTTTTTTAGATTAATCGGGCCGGCTGGTTCGGTCTCGGTTAATTCAGTGTGAAAAAGGGATTTTTGTTGGTTTAATCGGTTCAGTTTTAGTATATATATAATCGTTCCGAATTAAACCGAATTATAACTTGATTTTTGATTTGTTTAAAATTTAGGTTTAATTGGTTTATTATTTGATCTTTTGGGTTTTTCGATTAATATTGGTTCATTTTTCGGTTTAATTTAGTTCATTCAGATTTTCGGGTCAATTTGGACCAGTTCGATCTAATTCAGTACAGTTCGGTCTAATTCGGTCCAATTCGGACCATGAGCGAAACCAAACAATAAAAAAAATCGAACTAAACAGGTTAAAAGAAATCGAAATCAATGAAACATCTAGAATATACTTGTTACCCACACTGAAATCGAACAACAACAAGAACAATCTTCAAAAAAAATGATTCTTAACACCCTAAAAGACTTGGTATTATCAGTTGGAACTTGATTTGTTCTCTGTTAGCAAACATGATACTATTTCACCTAAATATTCTCTTTTACATACATGTGAAATTAACAAAATCAAATGAAATTCGACAAATACTCCCATCTAAAAAATGGGAACAAATACTTCTACAAATTCGACTAACAATACTAATACCGAAACCATTAACACCGATCTAAAAAAACTTTGATCTAAAAACCCTAACACCGAAACCACTAACACCGAGCTAAAATATTTTGAATCTTAATCTGACAAATACTCCAATCTAAAAATACTAACACCGAAACCAAACAAAAACTTACCTATATAAACCGAGGAAATCGTTGATATTTCAGAAGATGAAAAAGACAGAGAACAAAAAAGAGCAGAAACAAAAGAGAAGAAACATAAAAAAAAAAGAAAACAAGAAGTAGAACAAAGCCAAAGAGAAGAAGCGGAATGAAGCCAAAGAGAAATGTGGCTGCCGCAAACAAAAATTTTCAGAAAATTAGGATTGCAATAGTCAATTTTTAGTTTATATAGAAATGTATTTTTCGTTTAAGAAAACTGATCGGTTTGGTCTTTTCAAACTGAACCAAAATATAAACCGAATAAAATTAATTATTTAACTGATTAGTAGTGATTATAATTAAATTAAAACCAAAAATCGAAAATTTCAATTCGATCGGTTTGAATTTTTTGGTTTTTACTGAAAATCCAGCCGTAATTATAAGGATCGGTAGATATATATAGTTAGTATAAATTAGTATCGTATATATAGTTTTTAACATCTTTTTGGGTAACTGAAACAGATCATTTGCTGAAACTTGGAATATCCTTAACGTTTGCAAAAAAGACATCATTGTTATTTAAAGCGTTTCTAATGATTAAAAGAAAATACTAACGAAGATAAATGGTTGAAATGTGTTGAGTTTGAGTATGAATTTGCTAACACGAAAGTGTTGGAGTCGTAATTGGAACATCCGGTTAGGATACAAATGACAACAGAAAATACCAATGATTTTTTAGATAGTGAAACTTGTGTTTCTTGATTACATTAACATGGTGAATCTTCTTATATTCAATGGAACCATGTCTACACTCTCTTGGTTTCAACGTACCATTTTATTTATGAAATTATAAAGATTGACCTTTTAATTAAAGACAAACCGAAACATGCAAAAAATGCAAGTTTTGTCTAAAAATTCACACTGATGATCTAACACGTAAGTCAAAGATATTTGTTGGTTAACTCGTAAGTCAAATATTCTTGTTTTCCGTCAATGTTTAATCAAAATCAACATTAAATTACTCCATTTGTTTCATTTATATAAAATTTAAAGTTTTAAAACAAAACAGTATTTATATCATCTACCCTAAAACTAATTCAACTAATTAAAACATCACTTATTATAAAATGTCATAAAAAACATACTCCAACAAGAATCTTAAAGTTCTCATCATCTCTTTTCTCTCTCTCTCTTTCTCTCTTTCTCTCAAAGGAAAACAATTCTCAAGACGATCGATGATGAAGACGAAAAGAAGACATGAAGAAGAACTAATAAGTTCATACATCTTTACCGTTAATGAATTCAATGATATGCATTAATGCCTACTTCGAAGTTTTCGCCGGAAAAGTAAAAGTTATCATGAGTCGTCGGTGTACATGGGAAAGCCAGGCATTTCTCTATTTATATTTTCTCTCTTTTTTTATTTTCAATTTGTAATATTTTAAATGGAAAGAAATCGTATTTTCATCGAAATTTTGTTATCGTTATTGTGATTATATCACACAAAAAAAACAAGAAATAAAATGGATCGAACTGTTTTCCCACTTTTGTTTTCATTCTTCCTGCTATTTTATTTTGATTATGTCTATTTTCTGAAAAACGTTAACTAATCTATATAATTATTTTTTGTTGTTTTGTGTGATGA
This sequence comes from Pugionium dolabratum, assembly GCA_018901945.1. NCBI lineage: Eukaryota > Viridiplantae > Streptophyta > Magnoliopsida > Brassicales > Brassicaceae > Pugionium > Pugionium dolabratum. Next base: position 633,338 of record JAEVFF010000054.1, read on the forward strand.
GAAAATATTTATTAATAAATTTTATGAATATTTATATCTAATTGTTATATGTTGGTTCAACGTCAAATCATTTGTCAAATTATAACAAATGTCATCTTTTATTTATTTAAAAATTATAATTTCTTTTAAATGTCGTAGCAATTACGTAACTTTCCTTGTTTCGAGCATTCACGTTACATATATCAATAATATATTCATAAATATATATACTATTTTAAATGCTTTTTGATATTCGAAATGTACTGATCAAAAACTATTTTATAATTGAGATCATCCTAAATTAAAACTCAGATTAATTTTTTAACCCCAAAAAACCTAATTTTTTCATATCATTTTATTGTCAAACACATTTTTTTTAAATAAAATATAAATCTGGGAAAAATGCAAGTTTAAATTACAAACTTCAACCATTAAACCATTAACTAAAACGAGTTTTTTCTTAATTAAAAAATCTAAGAAATATTATTTTCGATATTATTAATTTTTATCTTTGAGTAATAAATTAAAATAATATTTTTTAAGTTTTTTTCTTTTAAATCTAACACTTTAAAATGAAAATTCCAAAAATAACACAAATATTTATATAAAAATACTTATTTATTTTACATAAATTATACATAAAATTAAAAAGTTATATTTGGATATATTTTTTCCAATTTAAAATTTTAATTTTTTTAATAAAATTTAATTTTAATGTATTTTAATATTAATTTTTTTTATAATTAAAAATTTAAATCTAATAATATTATTTTTAAAACAAAAATTTAAAAAATATTCTTTAAAAAACTACCCTTTATTTTTTAATTTGTAATGATTAATAAATACAAAGGAAACACGATTAGATATAAAATTATTGGGAGAAGGAAATTGCTGGCTATTATCAAAACAGGATGGCATGCATTACGCTCGAGGGACTGTTTTTGTTGACTTCACTCTCATTTTTTCCTTTTCTATTATTATAAATTGCTTTCTTTATTTTTTTCCTATAAATGTATTAATTCGAAGAGAATTGTTAAAAATGATATAAAATTTATTAAGTTTAACCTCACAAAAAAATCTTGCAAAACTAGAATTAAAAATACAATTAAAACATTACGTTGTCTTTAACTTAGAGTTTATTTTTTTCTATGAAAAATATTTAAAGTATTTTTAAATTAGTGCTATTATTAGATTAATAAATTAACGATATTAAATTTAAAATAAAAATTTAAAAACATATTATTTTAGAAAATTAAAGATAATTAAGGTAATTTTAGTTCTGTAGAAATTCCTTACGTTATTCGAATCCTTATCTTTTGCCATTAGTGCTTTTTTTGCTGTTTTGTTTTCTTATAAACCGAATAATCATAAATTAATTGTTCTTTTATGTTTTATTGATTCATGAATAAAAAATGTCTAACTGAATTTCTATTTACGGTTGTTCTTCTTATCAACCTTTATTGCATTTGATATTCTGTTTTTTTTTTCTTTTTCATAATATTCGAAAATCCATCAAAATTTTCATTTCTTTTGATTTGCACTTTTTGCATCTATCAAAATTTAAAAGCCACAAAAATTTTAAATTTTTGAATTTTCTGTGGATTTTATCAAAACTGAAAATCCTGAAAATAATATAATTTATTTCGTTTCATTATAAAAGGACAACCACAATTTTTTTTGATATTTACCATTCCGTTTCTTTATAAACTTCAAATAATACTTAAAGAAAATTTCTTGTTCATTTTGACATATTTTAGTATTGTTTTATTTAAATCAGAAAAAATAAATAAATTATGTTTGTTGCTTTATTATTATCTTTTTTCAAAATTTGTTTCATAAAAGTATTTTAAAAACAAAGAAAAATCTCTCTTTACTCTTTTCAGTTTTTTTCTTCATTTCAGCTGTATAAAATAAAAGTACCAAAAGAAAATCAGATTAAAATATTTCCATTGTTTGGTGTCTGTCATAATTTGTGTGTACAATATTACTCTCCCCTTTCTAGATCTTAACACAATTCATCTTTCCTCTACGGGGCATTTGCAAAAATGATCTAAAATTTGTCTTCAATTGCAAGTTTGATAATTTATATTTTTTTTGCAAAACTAAATTTTTATCCCTGTTTTACCTTCAACAATAACTTTATTTATAACTTTGCCATTAACTTAAAAAAAAACAAAAACAACACAAAGACCATTATGAACAAATTTTTCAAAAATATTACGAAAATACCATCTTCTTCATTGCACACAATCACCATTGTCGTGGTTATTGGGAACTCTTAATTCCATCGACACACCCACCTTTATACCTCTATTCCTTCATCAAATCTCATTCATCTCAACCTCTTTCATTTTCTCTCTCATTTTCTTCCAATTTCTCTCTTCACTCTACATTCAAAAGCTTCCAACTTTGCAAAAATTCATCATTATCCGTTAAATCAAGCTTCTGGAAGTTTATATCGGTCATCATTTAAGTCGCGTAGCTAAAAAATCAAGATCGAAGGTTAGTTTTCGTGTTTTGCTTTCGGTTATTTTTTCAGTTCATACAGTTACGAGAAGTCTGCTTTGTAAATATATTACAAAGCATACTTCTCTAGCAGACTTCTCGAAGTCTTCTTTGTAAATATATTACAAAGCAGACTTCTCGAAGTCTTCTTTGTAAATATATTACAAAGCAGACTTTGAGAAGTCTGCTTTGATAGGAATAAAAATTGCTTTGGAGAGAAAAATATTTTATTCCTATCAAAGCAGACTTCTCCGAGAAGTCTGCGACATTTATTCCTATCAAAGCAGACTTCTCGGAGAAGTCTGCTTTGGCGAGAAAAACATTTTATTCCTGTCAAAGCAGACTTCTCCGAGAAGTTTGCGATGTTTATTCCGATCAAAGCAGACTTCTCCGAGAAGTCTGCTTTGATCGGAATAAAAATTGATTTGGAGAGAAAAACATTTTATTCCTATCAAAGCAGACTTCTCCGAAAAGTCTACTTTGATAGGAAAAAACGTCGCAGACTGCGAGAAGTCTGCTTTGGCGAGAAAAACATTTTTTTCCTGTCAAAGCAGACTTCTCCGAGAATTCTGCGATGTTTATTCCGATCAAAGCAGACTTCTCCGAGAAGTCTGCTTTGATCGGAATAAAAATTGCTTTGGAGAGAAAAACATTTTATTCCTATCAAAGCAGAACTTCTTCGGAGAATCTGCTTTGGCAAGAAAAATATTTTATTCCTATCAAAAGCAGACTTCTCCGAGAAGTCTGCTTTGATCGGAATAAACGTCGCAGACTTCTCGGAGAAGTCTGCTTTGATAGGAATAAACTATTTTTCTCGCCAAAGCAATTTTTATTCCTATCAAAGCAGACTTCTCCGAGAAGTCTACCACGTTTATTCCGATCAAAGCAGACTTCTTCGAGAAGTCTGCTTTAATAGGAATAAAAAGTTTTTCTCGCTAAAGCAGGCTTCTCCGAGAAGTCTACTTCAGTGAAAAAATTTAGTATGTGTACAATGATCTAATCAAATACATTAATTTTTACCGCAGATAATGGTCCAAATCGTTGTTGTTTGTGGGGAGTGGAGTATTACAGATACTTAGAATTTTTATGTGGATAATATAAGAGGAGGAAAATGTTTGTAATTGAGGATGATGATTACGTTGTTGATGAAGATGAGAATAAAGTTTAATCGAATGCTGAGGATTACATTCTTTACGGTAAAGTAAAAGATGAATAAATTCAGTTTTAGTGTTGAGTATCTCAGAAAATTAAGTTACGAGTAAGGACAAAGTACAAAGTCTGCCGAGAAGTCTACAAAGAAGTCTGCGAGATTTATACAACAAAGTTTGCCGATATAAGTGTGTAGTTTCTAAAACATGTAACCAATCAATTCAATTAATTTGAAGGCACAATGTTATCGATGTTGTTTTACAAAAAACATCCAACACTATCCTGTTAACTTAGTATTTTGATGGAATTGTTTATACATATCTTTCAGTTCTTGTTCTTTCTTGTTATTAGGAAGTATGCACTAAGTATCTTAAATATGCACTAAGTCCTTAACTATGTATAAAAGTGTTTATGAAAATTTATACTAATATTTGTGTTTTTAATGGTTGTCATTTTGTAATTTTATAAGTATGATTTGACTTGAGCTGATTGAAAGGTGATTGACATACAACTAATAGTTTATTATAATTCTGAAAAAGTTGATTGAAAACTGACTGACAAGATGGAGTGATGGGAGCTAGTGATATGTACAATAAAGTTGACAAAAACTCATTTAAAATATGACCAAAAATACAAACGAAGTCTGCAATTATTAATGAAGTCTGCAAGTGAAGTCTGCATTTGTAATGAAAACGTGTTGTGAAGTCTGCAACTGAAGTCTGCAACCTGTAATGAAGTCTGCAACCTGTAATGAAGTCTGCAACACGAAAATCTATTGATTCAAAAACCAAAGTCAAATTCAAAACGTAAGAAAAAAATTCAAAAAATCCACAAAAACTGTAAAACCACCATAAATTTCAAGGGGAATTTCAAACATCTATTGAAAATCTTAATAAAACCATCTAAAATTTTAAAAACCATTAAAAATCACTTCAAAAACTACTAAAACAACAATATTACTTTTTGTGAATCTTTTTCTACAACAAAAGAAAATGAGAAATAAGATAAGAATATAAGAACTCTGCAACGGAAGTTTGCAACTGAAGTCTACAACTGAAATCTGCAAACCTGTAATGAAGTCTGCAACACAAAAATCCATTAATTCAAAAACTAGTGTCAAATTCAAAACGTAAGCAGAAAACTCAAAAAAACAACAAAAACTGTAAAACCACCATAAATCTCAAATATCTATTGAAAATCTTTAAAAAAACCATATAAAATTTTAAAAACTATTAAAAATCACTTTAAAATCTAGTAAAACAACAAAATTAGTTTTTGTAAATCTTTTTTCTAGATCTACAACAATAGAAAATGAAAAATAAGATAATAATATAAGAAAAAAATTAAGAAAACAACAAAAAATAACAAAATCTCCAAAACCATGAAAAACGTAACAACTAGTAAAAATAACAAACTTACATCTTTAGATCTCGTGACTTTCTTTTCTAGATCTACAACAATACAAGATGAGAAATAAGATAAGAATATAGGAAAAAACTTAAGAAAACAACAAAAACAACAAAAATCACAAAAACTACGAAAAACTTAAAAACTAATAAAAGCAACAAGCTTACGTTTTTTGATCTCTTCACTTCTTTTTCCAGATCTACAACACTATAAGAGGAGAAAGAGTGTTATAAAAATAACAAAAGATTTAAACAATAAAAATATTCTAAAATCACAAACCCAAAACCATATAAACAAAAAAAAATTTACCTTTTTCATATCTCATGATTTTTTCCAGATCTACAAAATAACAAGATGACAAAGAACATGAGAAGAGAAGAAGAAAAGAAAAGAGGGGAAGTAAAACGAGAAGAAGAGAAAATTTACCTTGTAGTCATTTTTGGAGGATGGAGGCTCCCACGTTTTTTTTTGGAAATGAAATTATGATAAAATTTTAGGGTTACCTTCTTTATATATGGAGAGTTAAATTTGGTTAGGTTAAAAACTGTCAATTTCCGGTTTGCGCAGACTTCTCGAAGTCTGCTTTGGTGAAAAAAACAGTTTATTCCGGCTGAAGAAGACTTCTCGAAGTCTGCTTTGTATTTTTACATTACCCTAAACTCTAAATTGAAGAAAACCGGTTTAGTTACATTTAATTTTCGGTTTGTGCAGACTTCTCGAGAAGTCTGCTTTGTTAAATCTACGACAACATCTCGAGAAGTCTGCGTAACCCTAAACCCTAAATAATAAAATTCACTAAATGTGCGAAAGTTTTGTTAAAAATTGGATGAATATGTTGAAGATAGTTAAGTAAATGCAAAACTCAAACAATTTTCCTATTAAAAATTTGTAAATCTAAATTTTCAAATTTATCACATGATATTTCAAATTCTAGCATGAATTCTCTACACAAACATCAACTATTAACCCACAACACATAACAACAAAAACTAGCAAATCTTTTATACCATTAGATCGAATCTAATCTCCTTATTTTTGAATTCATTATAACTTTTACGTGCTTTTGATATGTATATAAACTATGTTAATAGCAATTTTAATTTTTTTAAATATTTCAAAATTTTTATTTGATTTAGGTAATTTATTTACAAAGCAGACTTCATGAAGTCTGCTTCAGCCGGAATAAACTTTTTTTTCTCACCAAAGCAGACTTCTCGGAGAAGTCTGCTTCAACCGGAATAAACTGTTTTTCTCACCAAAGCAGACTTCTCCGAGAAGTCTGCTTTGATCGGAATAAACTTTGCAAACTGCGAGAAGTCTGCTTCATCCGGAATAAACTGTTTTTCCTACCAAAGCAGACTTCTCGGAGAAGTCTGCTTCAACCGGAATAAACTATTATTCCTACCAAAGCAGACTTCTCGGAGAAGTCTGCTTCAGCCGGAATAAACGGTTTTTCCTACCAAAGCAGACTTTTCCGAGAAGTCTGCTTTGATAACAAAAAAACACGCAGGAACTGAAACGTAATTGACATTTCGACATTATTTTTTAGACCAAAGGAGTGTTCAGTAATTTCTCCACCCCCATAGGTTAGTTTTGCAAAAAAAAATGTAAATTGTCAAACTTGCATTTGAAATCAAGTTTTAGGTCATTTTTAGCAATTCCCCCTTCCTCTAATTATACTAATTCTAGTCACATAAATTTAATATTAAAACTGCTTTTCTAAGAATTAACTGCAAAACCATGGGACGAAACCAAACTAATTTTAATCCTATAAGAATCAGGTTTTGGAACAGTATAATTATGGATAAAAGAATTTGTAAGTTACTAAGTTATTTAATTCACAGGTTAATAAAAAGAACTCTTAGACAGATATTCTGAAAATTATTCTCAAATCGATTATATCTTTAGAAAGCTTTTCTTAGCCTTTTGAATTTGTTTTATAGCTTTGATATTCAAGCATTCAATGAATTCGAGCATCAAATACCCCACAGAGAATTGAGATTAAAACAAAGCAAAACAATTTTTGAATAAAAAAACAAATACTATTTATTTTGCATAAAATTCGGAGATGCCAACAAATGAAGTATCAAAGGAGTTTATATAGGCTATAAATTTTAAGACCTCAAGCATTTCAATTAAATAAAATATATATCACTATTGATGAATTTTATCCATTAAACTTTAAGAGACTATCTTCAATTGATTCAGATAAGGAAGTTTGGAAGCTCCTTGGGTCTTTATTACTGGACTTCTAGTGTCATCTTAGGAGGAATGGGGGAGGGTTGAGAGATGTCTCACTGATTTAACCTCTTCAAGAAACTAGTTATGGTTCATATAAGTCATAGTGTGAACAAAACCTGTTTTGTAAAGTTTTTTTTTAAAAAGCAAATCTCCTTTTTTGGACTTATGACGTGATCTTGATCTTTTAAAAACACTAATTCATCTACAATTTTCACAAACAAGAGGATATATCCACCAAGTCTATTGGTTTTAGAAGTTTCCTTACAGAAACATTTTGCATTGATTTGGATGCCTTAGGTGGATCCAGATGCTTTTTAGTGGGATCTTCATTGTTTTAGATTTTTGGAAGACCCAAGAATGATGTACACATCTCTTTTGGGCTTGAATAAGTGTGAGATAGACTGAAATATTTGGTTCTACGCTAATAGGGTTTATTAAAGGTAAAATAGCTTTATTTGGTGATTTCTTGTACAAGTTCAGTTCTGTTCCGAACAAGGGGAATGTGACTCGACGAGAGTCTTATGTATGGTGCATTGGTCGGTGAAAATGTGACCTTTGACTTCTATTCATGTTTGGTGGTTTCATTGCTGTTTTAAAGATATTGTGATCTATGACTTAGTTTTCTGGTGTTATGGCAAATTTTTCTTCAATCAAAATAGTTCTTTATTGTTAAAGATTTTTATTTTCTTTTCTTTTTTTGAAATGGGAAAATTCATCTCGATTTTTGGTTAGTATTCTCTTGTTTCTATATTATCTTGATTTCTTCTGTGTGGTTTTTTTATGCTCTAACATCACTTCTAGGGCATATTTAGTTACTTTTGCGACTGATCTGTTAGGACAAATCTGTTAGCACAAGGTTTGGTGCTGAAACGTATGGAGGATGTGTAAAGCATTTGAGTTTTACGTTGGAAGATATTTTATTGGGAATGAGTTAACAAAGTTGTACGAAGAAAAAAGATTTTCAAAGAAAGCAACAATGATGGTATGAATATTGCAGAATATTTATTTAGGAATTGGAAACCCTAGAGTCAGACGAATATATAAACATTGCACTAGTTGGCTGCTAGGCTTATCGCTTTTGTTGAAGAAGAAGACGAATATACACTAGGGTTGTCGCTTTTGTTGAAGAAGAAGACGAGTATATAAACAAAAGAGTGTGTATTGTCGATTGCACACATTTTTGGTGAGTGAACAAAGAGTGGACACAACTGTTATTTTGTGTGTGAGTTTTGGATAGATTAGAAATTTGTCAGTCGCATGTTAAGTTTTAACAATATGTAAATCTGATTAAACATTTTTGTAGAACTGTGTTTGGTATACAAAGTTATTCATATTCTATAGTCTAGTCTTCTCACTGTTTCGAACCAAGGGGAATGTGACTCGACAAGAGTCTTCTGTATGAAATCATTTGGAAGAGTATACCAAAAGAACTTATTCCTATGAAAAATCCATTAGTGTTAGATGAGAATTGCTTTGGACACTAGAACGTGCGCCTGCGACAAAGAATTCAGGGAATAGATGAAAATGCATGGACAATAGTAGAAGGTTGCTGGGAAGAACCGACTATATTGAACCAGGAAGGAGAAAAGATCCCAATGCCAAAAGAAAAATGGAAAAAGGCTGATAAGAGTGCGTCTATATTCAACTCGATGGCTTTGACAAAGATATTATATGCAATCGACATTTAACCGTTCAAACTTATCCAAGGATGTGCTTCCGTAAAAGATGCATGGGATTTCCTAGTGAACTCATATGAGGGTACCTCATGTGTTAAGAAAACAAGACTGGATCATCTAGCATCACAATTGAGAATTTATGCATGGGAAGTAATGAATCTATAGCAAGCTTTGGGTCCAAGCTAAGTTCCATTGCGAATGAAGTAGTCGTGTTGGGCAAAATATACAAGGATACGAAACTTGTCAAGAAGCTATTGAGATGTCTGCCAGCAAAGTTTGGACCACACAAAGTAGTGTTGAGAATCACCATGAACACTGACGACATAAAATTCTCACAATTGATAGGAATGCTAAAAGCTGAAGAAATGGAGACTGCGACAGAGCAGTCTAAGTTGGAGAAAGGAATGGCGTTTAGTCTTGAACAAGAATCTGATCGGATGAGGAAATTTGAGGATAGCATAAATCAGAAGTTAGAAGAAAGCATGGGACTAATAGCAAGGAGTTTTAAGAAGGCACTTAAACGTATTGAGAGGGGACAAGAAAACCTCACGGTCGTGATAGAGCAATTATCATAACCGATTCAACAATAAACCACAAAGGATGGAAGCTAGGAGGTCAAGTAGACGACAAGATATGCAATGCCATGAATGTGAAGGGTATGAACATTTCAATGTTGAGTGTCCCCTCACCAAACACAAGGAGTTCAAATGACATGAATGCAAAGGAGTTTGTCACATAAAAATCAAAATGCCCAAACATTCAGAAACGTAATGATAAGTCATTATTGAGCTTCAGTGAGACAGAGTCAAATGACAGTGACGAAGACAATGATATGTTAAATTTTGTGGCATATGTGAGTGTAATAAGCAAAGAATCTGACCAAGAGACTAACTCAGATGATGATGGTGAGGTTAACGCACATGCTGAATATCGATGTCCTTATGATAATTGGGTAACCCTGAGCAATGCAAATCTGCAAGTTCTAAAAGATAAAGCCATGATGGAAGCTAAATTCAATATTATGGAATTGGAGTTTAGTGATAAGAAGAGTTGTGCAACCAAAGTTGTGCCTGATGAAAACGTCAAGACAAATAGGACTAATAAACGATCCTCTGAAGTAAAAAAGGTTCAAACACTAGAGGTGTAAATGTTAAAGCTGAAAGACATGTTGGTCCAAGAAAAGGAACGCAATTAGACCCTAGAGCACAACTTGACAGAGAACTACAAGAAGATCAGAATGTTGAATCAAGGGTTAAAGAACTTAGACAAACTTCTGGAAATGGAAACACCCACTAGACGAACATGGGGCTTAGGTTACAAAAGTTACACAGAAAGTACATGTAAGAATATTGAGATTATAGAGGAGAAATGTGAAGAATTGAATCTGAAAACTCAAAGAGAAGTATGAGAAAATGAGAAATGACTTAGACTTATGGAGAAGAATCTCCTAAGAGTATATTATACATTGAGTCTTTACAGCCCTTTTATAGAGGATTTACAATGTGAACACAAAAGAAAACGAATTCAAACTTGTGGATGAGTTTGAATAGAGGAGGAGCCTGTCAACAACCAATGAGAAGAGAGGAGACAGCATGGGCATGACTGTTTGGTGTGGTTGCCAAGACTGTGTGGAGCATGGGCATGACTGTTTGGTGTGGTTGCCAAGACTGTGTGCAGCATGGGCATGACTTTTTCACCTTGATTCTTCTCCCAAGGTAGCTATTTAACCATTTCAACCATGTGGTTAATAATAACCCATCCTTTTTCATTTCCCTTGTTATTCAAACTGAATTTTCGTGCTCACACTTGCCTTGTAGGTCAAGATAGGTCTTATTTGATTTTCATATGTCAATACTCCCCCTCAAGCTAAAGACTTTGGAATCACCCTAAAGTCTTAAGCTTGGGAACCCAAGGCAACACCTCATTAAAAACCTTATTAAGGAAAACCACTTGGGACAAAACCTTAATAAGGGAAAAAGAGTGTGTTGCTCTTGGATTAGGAGACCTTTGATCATGGGTGTGATAAATCAACAAGCCCAAGTTTGCTAAAGATGTTCTTGCAAACTTTGAGACTTGCTGCCTTTGTGAAGATGTCAGCTAGTTGGTCTTCACTCCTTGTATAACATGGCAGAATGGTTCCATCTTGAACTTTCTCCCTAACCTTATGGCAGTCGATCTCTATGTGCTTGGTCCTCTCGTGAAACACTGAGTTTGAAGCTATGTGAATGGCTGCCTGATTATCACAATGGAAGGTAATTGGCCCTGGTTGTGCAATACCGAAATCTTTCAAGAGTGCTTTGAGCCAAGTTACTTCATTTGTCAGCTTCCTCATAGCCCTATATTCTGCTTCAGCACTAGAACATGATACCACCTTCTGCTTCTTAGTCTTCCAAGTGACTAAGTTCCCACCAACGAAGGTGCAATACCTAGTGGTTGATTTCCTATCCACCCTATCACCAGCCCAATCCGCATCACAATACCCGACAATCTCAGTGTTCCCATTTTTGCCCATCCATATACCTTGACCAGGAGATCCTTTGATGTATCTAAGGATCCTTTCTACCATGCTCCAATGATATACAGTAGGCTTTTGCGGAAAAACGGCCGATTCCCACACAAATTATCTTCTATTGGATTATGTATGCACGAATTATTAACCAATGCTAATATCTACATGAACTAAGATTAAATTTGAATTCAATATACAAACTATTGTTAAGCAGCTAAAATCTACAAATTAACAGAATCCGTTTGTTTTGCCGTCTAACCATGCTGACTCAGATTCCACGTAGGCGAGATTAGTAAAACGACGCCGTTTCATATTAAAACCGAAACAGAGTGAAACAGCGTCGTTTTGGAAGAACTTAAAATCAGATGGGTTTGTGAGTGGATCGAACCCAGTGCCTTTCGCATGCAAAGCAGGCGCTCTACCATTTGAGCTACATTCCCAATGTCTTATAGGGTCTCATCATATATTATAATTTTAACACATTGTATCAACGGTTTGTGAGTGAACCATCTGATTTGACGGTGGTTCACTAATTTTATTGGACCCAATAATTTTAGTTTTTCCCACCAGTTTTTCCTTGTGTCGTAGTTATTCGGGTTCAGTAATTCCCACCAGTTTTGGGTGCTGACGTGGCTAATTATTGCTGAGGTGGCTTGTAAGCACCCGGTAGCTTGGCCTTCTTTTTCTAGAAACAAAAAGATATCTTTTTAAGAATTTTTGCTTTTGATGATTGTCTTCGTCGTGCCTACAAGGAGCAAGTTTAGTTTATCACAAAAAAGTGTTTTAAGTTTTTTTTTTAAAAATTGAATTTAGCCTTTTGGCATATGTATCCGGAATCACTTAGCCTACTATGTATATGAACTTTATAAATCGAACGTATATTACCAGTAAAGAGCATTTTTTAAGTCAACAAATCGATAACCGCGTGAAGAAGAATTGCATTTTCGCCTCTGTTATGAAGACTTATAGTTTCACAAACGGCTTTGGCCAATTCCAGTGATGGTGTCCAACGGAAAAGAAGCTTCTTTCAAGTTATCCGACTATTGTGTTCTTAAGATCGTTCAAGGCGATATCACCAATTGGTCCGTCGATGGCTCCTCCGATGCTATTGTCAGTCTTCTCTCTCTTTCTCTCCTCTTCCGACTGATCAAATTTCTAAATTTTCTTATGTTTACAATCAAAGTTCTGGGTAGTTTCTTCCATTTCACAATAAAAAATTAAAATTGGAATCGATTACGCGAAATACCCACTAAATTCCGCGACGTAATTTGTATAACTGCATAGTGTGTTTTGATTCCAACACAACCTCAGTATCCGCTTAGAGAAAACAGAACCCAGTACCAATTTGATTGTAAACAGAGTAATCAGAATCTGAGAAGGCTGATTCTTTTTGCCGCCTTGATGCTTTTTTTTTTAGTTTAATCTTGAGATAAGAAAAGTTGATTGTTTCAGGTTAATCCTGCAAATGAGCGAATGTTAGGTGGTAATGGTGCAGATGGAGGTACTGTGTTATTGGACCCAACAAGCCACGTGTTAAAATTACTCACAAACCAGATGGTTCAGTAATTTTATTGGGTCCAATAATTTTATTGACCTAATAATTTTACTCACAAACCAGGTGGTTCAGTAATTTTATTGGGTCAGCATACAACAACATCACGATGCTGGAACCATCTGATTTGACGGTGGTTCACTCACAAACCGTTGATACAATGTGTTAAAATTATAATATATGATGAGACCCTGTAAGACATCGGGGATGTAGCTCAAATGGTAGAGCGCCTGCTTTGCATGCAAGAGGCACAGGGTTCGATCCACTCACAAACTCATCTGATTTTAAGTTCTTCCAAAACGACGCCGTTTCACTCTGTTTCGGTTTTAATATGAAACGGCGTCGTTTTACTAATCTCGCATACGTGGAATCTGAGTCAGCATGGTTAGACGGCAAAACAAACGGATTCTGTTAATTTGTAGGTTTTAGCTGCTTAACAATAGTTCGTGTATTGAATTCAAATTTAATCTTAGTTCATGTAGATATTAGCATTGGTTAATAATTCGTGCATACATAATCCAATAGAAAATAATTTGTGTGGGAATCGGCCGTTTT
>JAEVFF010000540.1:0-19443 GCA_018901945.1 Pugionium dolabratum
AATGATACAAGCCTCGATTTAAGGCTTATATGCGTGTGGGCTGTTTGAAGAAGGTTAGGTGAGAAACTCGACCTTAGACTTCTTGGATAGGGGTTTTTGGGTTGGTATTTGATGGAAGGGTGAAGTGAACCACACGAGGGGTGATGAACCTCGTTATAAATCACAAACTTAGAGCTAGGAGGGCTGGTCTCAACTAGATTCTAAGCGCACAAGATTCTTGAGAGAAAACTTGTTGGGGAAAAAAGTTCTATCTTTATTAATATCAAAAAGGTTGTTGAACTACAATGCTGGAAGGAGCCTTATTAATATGCTCAACAGCTTGACCTTCTAGGGTCGACTCAAATAAGAAAAGGAAAATTTACAAAAGTGCACAAAAGGAAAAGATACAAAAGTGTATAATCGAAAAAGGACCTATTCCTAAAATGGCTTTGACTCAATAAATGTAAATATTCTAGATCCTACCCTGCAAAACAGAAAGAGGCAAATATTCTTATTGAAAACTTACCTTAACTTACCTCATGGCCAAGAAATGGAAGGTGGCCGTCCTTGTGGCATGCACGCGCCTTGCTCCTAGTCTTCGACTTCGAGTAGGGTTAAGAATCTTTGGGCCCTGACCTCTCTTGCCACTAAAGCCCAAGTCTCTGATGTCCCTTGTGTTGTTGAGAAGCCATTGGACTCTTCCTTGCACTTTTGGCCATTGTCCTTAGTCGATCTTCCTCTAGGAGCTTGTCGACCCATAAGCTGAATTTGTGGAAGAGTGCCCTTGATCTGCTTCTTGTCATTGCTCTTTGAGGTACCACTGGTGTAGAGACTTCCTCTAGGTGCATGTCCGGGAGCTGGTAGCTCATTTGGTCCGAGTCTTCTTGTGTAGAAGTGGAAATGCGCGTGTCCTCGGCTGGATCGGCTGTACCGGCTGGACTTTACGATTTACTGGCCGGAATGCCTTCAGGACCAGCCAAGTTGATCCCGGAGTTGGTGGCATCACCAAGGGGACTGGCGGTGTCATCCACTTCGCCACCTAGTGTGCCGGAAGCTTGGGCCTCTCCGCCGGCAATGCTAGTCCTATTGGTCGAAGGCCCGGCGGTACTGCTTGGTCCGGCATACGTGCCAAATGGCCCGGCTGTCTCGGGCAAGCTTCCTGCTTGGCCAGTCTGGTCTCCTGGCTGGATGTACGACCTGATGTCCTCATCATGCCCCCTACAAAAAAGATGCTCGTAGCAGTGAACAGTTTCTCAAGAAGGATGGAGTTTTTCGCAAGCTGCAAAGGCCCACTTGCAAGACAACAGCCCCTACTACCGCAGCATGTGATGCACTTGTTGACACAGCTACAATGCTATTCACTCTCTCTGATATTATTCGTCAACTCCAACAAGCCCTCCAAGGATAGTCCCTAGTACCTAATTTTCCTTGTTTTGGGCCTAATGCTCTCTGTTTTTTACTTATATGCTCACAAACAGGGGGAGAACATGATCCTGGGACTGGTTCCGAATCATTTTAGGGATGTGCACGTGAGTTTTGTGATCAAGTTTTTGCTTGTTGTCTTGTTGGTTTGGATCAAGTTTCTGTTCTTTTCCAGTTCTAACAACTAAGGCTAGAATCGTGGGGGTGAGAACTGTTTTTTTTTCTGTAATGGCTAGAATCGTGGGGGAGAATATTTTTTGTAACCAACTCATATCATTTTTCGAACAATAATTCAGGTATCATCAAACAATTAAGATCTTTGAGGTCAAATCGATTTGTGGCTGTTGTTTGTATGCTTTTCGTATGTGACGTGAAATTCTCTGTTCAGGTGCTTGTAACACACAGAAGTTAAAAAAGGGAGAGACTGAAGATGCAGCTGTTTGCAACTTACCCTTGAACTATTTGAGAAGTAGCACAAGGAAGTAAATTAAGACCTTATGCAGAATTATCGAGTGACGAAGAGAGAAAGCAAGAATCTGGACCACGTTACAGCCCATTGAGAAGGACCCAACAGGCTTGGATTATATGGAGAAGAGTGCAAAAAGGCAGTAAAGTGAGGGCTAAGGAAGTTCCCTATTCTTGTAAAAGAATAAGAAAACCTTACAATAATAGGAGATATAGAAATTACATGGAAAAAGGAATTCGTATCTAGGGCTTTGCACGAAACAGCAAGGATACATAAGGAGACAACATTGTGGCAGCCCAACACTCACGAGAGAAAGAGCTTTTATTCAAGGGTTTTGGGTTTTTAAAAGAGAAGGCAAAACTAAAGGGGTAAAAGGGTTTTGGTGAGGCGTTCCAAGATTGTGTAATCTTCTGAATGTGTGAGGCTAGTGTAACAAGTCAAGGGCGTCTTGAGCTTGTTCAAGGTCATTTTAGATGAGACTTGAGAGTGCATCTAAAAGATCTTCTAGTAGATACACATATTATTTTAATTTATGTATCATTTCTTGATGTAGTTATCTATTTCTAATAGTTTTTGCATTTTCAATTTTTACCGGTTTACTAAGAATTGTCAAGTTTTCTTTCAAATCGTCTGGTGGTTGCTGCATAATGAGTTGGGGTTCCTTGACAATTTTTCTCATAATTGATACGTGAAACACATTATGAAACACTACTACCTCCTTTAGTAATTCCAATCTATATGCAACTATGACAATCCTTTCAGTAATTGGATAAGGTCCCATAAGACGTGGCTTGAGTTTTCCCATCCTCTTATTCTTATATGCTTCTCTAAATACCCTCGTTTTCAAATACACCTCGTCTCCCATTCTAAACTCTAATTTCCTTCTCCTTTTATCAGCGTAACTCTTCTGACGATCGTGAGCCTCCTTTAGTCTAACACGAAGAGTTTCCACTTGATCCACTGTCTCTTGAACCAACTCTGGTTCCAAGTCTCTACGCTCTCCCACTTATATCCAGAAAAGTGGTGTCCGACAAGGTCGCCCATACAAGGCCTCATATGGTGACATCTTTATCCTACTATGATAACTATTGTGATACGCAAACCCTGGTAGCAGTAAATGTTTCTCCCAACGACCTCCCCAATCCAATATAATCGCTAGCAACATATCTTCAAGGGTTTGAATTCTTTCTGAATGTCCATCTATTTGTGGGTGATATGCGGTACTCAGATGCACTTTTGTCTCAATTGTCTTTTGGAATGCCTGCCAAAATATTAAAGTAAATTTCAGGTCTCTGTTCAAAACAATAAAACAATGCTCATTGGGACCTCCTGCAGCCTAACAATCACTTCCAAATATAATATTGGTAAGTGGTCCACATTGTCTGTCTTTTTAATCACCAAGAAATGAGCTGAATTCGTAAGTCGATCAACAATTACCCAAACCGTATCAAATTTACTAATATTCCTTGGGAGCCATGTCACCAAATCCGTAGTGATCATATCCCATTTACATTCAGGCTACGGTAGAATTTGCAATAACCCACTAGGTACTCTACGTTCTGCCTTTACTAGTTGGCACGTAGAACATTTTGTTACCCATTCTACACTATCCCGTTTTATACCATTCCAATGGTAATAATATTTTAGATCTTGATACAGCTTTATCGCCCCTGGATGGATTGCAAAACATGACTGGTGTGCTTGTGCTAAGATCTCATCCTTTAGTTCCTTCACATTGAGAACACATATCCAATTCCTATACAAGTAGGTCCCGTTTGCTGCGGTATGGTATCCTTCCACATTATTATCCACAATTTTTCTTAGTGCATCATCTACCTTTTGAGCCTCAAATATTCTCCAAAGTAAGTCTGCATGGTTTATGACTTCGAATCCTATGGCATCTTTGTTAACCGTAGTAGCACACAAACTTAATTTTCCCAAGAAAGCTATTAGCTCCTCCACTTTTCGTTCTCTTGATATGTTATTTCTCCTTCACTTAATGCATATGCTACCATGTTCGCCTTACTAGGATGGTATGCGATTTCCAGGTCATAATGTGCAATTAGCTCCATCCATCTCTTTTGCCTCATATTAAGATCTGGTTGTGTAAATATATATTTTAAACTCTTGTGATCAGTGAAACTTGGACTTTTTCCCCGTACAAATATGCACGCCAAATCTTTAAAGCAAAAAAAATTGATGCTAATTCTAAATCATCGGTGGGATAATTTATCTCATGTTTTCTCAACTGTATAGACGCATAGTGATACAAGCCTTGATCAAGGCCGTAACACACGTAGACTGGTTGGAGAAGATTAGGCGAGAAACTCGGCCTTAGGCTTTTGGATAGGGGTTTTTTGGTGGGTATTGGATGGAGAGGTGAAGTGAACCACATGAGGGGTGATAAACCTCGTGATAAATCACAACTTAGAAGCTAGGAGGGCTAGTCTCAATTAGGGTTCTAAGCGATAGAGTTTTAGGAAAAAACCTCATAGGAAAAAAATTTTATCTTTATTAATATCAAAAAGTTTTCCAACTACAATGCTAAAAGAGCCTTATTAATAAGCTCGACAGCCTTGACCTTCTAGGGCCGACCCAAAATAAAAAAATGGAAAGTTGCAAAAATGCATAAGGAAAATTACAAAAAAGGAAATAACCAAAAAAAGACAACTACCTAAATTGTTCTTAACTCAAAAATGGAAAACTACTAATTCCTATCCTGCAAAATAGAAAATGCAATTATATAATTGAAAACTTATCTTTCTTATCTTTCGGCCAAGAAATGGAAGGTGGCCGACCTTGTGGCATGCACGCGCCTAGCTCCTACTCTTCAACTTGGATTAGGGTTACGAATTGTTTGGCCTTGACCTCTTTTCCCACAAGAGCACAAGTCTCTGGACTTTGCAATGTTGAGAAGCCTTTGGATCCTTCCTTGTACTTTTGGCCAATTGTTCCTTGTCAATGGTCTTCTAGGAGCTTGCCTACCCAAAAGCTAAACTTGTGGAAAAGTGCCCTTGTTCTGCTCCTTGTCATGGCTCCTGATGGCACCACTGGTGTAGAGACTTCATCCAAGTTCATGCCTTGAAACTGGTAGCTTAGCTGATCCGATTCTCCATGTGTAGATGTGGAAATGGTGGTGCAATCGGCTCAATCGGCTGGACTGTGCGAGGAGCAGGCCGAGTTGTCATCGGAGCCGGCCAGATTGATTTCTGAGCCGGCGGCGTCACCAGTTGAGCTGGCAGTGTTGTTCACGTCGCCGCCAGTTGGGCCAGAGGATTGGGCCTCTTCACCGGAAAAGTTGGCCGGCCCGGCCTGGCTGATCATAGGGCCTGTGGTACCGCTTGGGCCGGTAGATGCACCAAATGGCCCGGCTTTCTCAGGCAAGCATTCTGGTCAGCCATTCTGGTCTTCTGGCCGAACAGACGATCTGATGCCCTCATCATCCCCTCCCTCTTCAGTAGGTTTTGACCTCAAAACTGGCTCATATGCAAGGAAAGGAGCTAAATCAGTTACATTGAATGTGTTAGACACATTAAACTCACCTGGAAGCTCATTCTGGTAGGCGTTGTTGTTGATCCTCTCCAGCACTCTGAATGGTCCAACTCCTCTTGGGGCCATTTTGGAACTCCTTAGGTTGGGGAACCCCTCTTGCCGTAGGTGTAGCCACATCTAATGACCTGGTTGAAAAATCATCTCTCTTCTCCCCTTGTTGGCGTGAGTCACGTACTGTGCGGTCCTCTTCTCTAGGTTCTCTGCTACCTTCTGGTATTTCTTCTTGATGAATTCTGCCTTGTATGCTCCATTGAGGTTGGTCATTTCTACTGGTGCCAGTGGTGTTTGCTCCAGGGCGTTTGAGGGTTGAAACCGTAGACCACTTCAAAAGGGGTCTTCTTTATGGCTGAATACACTGCTCGGTTGTACGCAAACTCTATGAATGGCAGGCACTCCACCCATGTCTTGAGGTTCTTCCCTATTGTGGTCCTGAGAAGAGTCGACAATGTCCGGTTGACTACTTCAGTTTGGCCATCGGTTTGAGGATGGCTGGTGGTAAGAAGAGCAGCTTCGTGTCTAGCTTCCTCTAGAGGGTCTTTCAGAAGTGGCTAAGAAATTCGGTGTCTCTGTCTAACATGATGGTCCTTGGCACTCCATGAAGCCGTACTATCTCCTCGAAGAACAGCTCGGCTGTTTGCGTGGCATCATTAACATTGGCACATGGGATGAAATAAGTCATCTTGGAGAATCGGTCCACCACTACAAAGATGGCATCTTTGTGGTTGATCTTGGACAGACCAAGAACGAAGTCCATGGAGATGTCGATCCATGGGTGAGTAGGTATGGGCAGAGGGAGATACAACCCGTGAGGGTGAACTCGGGACTTCGCCTTCTTGCAAGTGATGCACCTTGCACAATGGGCTTCTATTGACCTTTTGATGTGTGGCCAGTAGAAGGGCTCCTTGACCACTACTAGTGTTTTGTCAACATCAAAATGGCCCATAAGACCTCCTCCACGAGCTTCTCGGGTGATAAGCTCTCGTAAAGATCCTTGTGGTATGCACAACCTTTTTTCTCGGAACAAGAACCCATCATAGATGTAGAACTTCCCATGACTCCCTGTGCCACACTCCTTGTAGCTCTCAGCAAAGTTAGGATCATCCTTATGCAGGTCCTTGATGTGCTCGAATCCTAAGACATTCGCTTCCATGGTAGATATCAAAGCAAATTGTCTTGATAGTGCATCGGCTACCACATTTTCCTTGCCCTTCTTGTAATTGATGACGTAAGGGAAGGTTTTTATAAACTCCATCAACCTGGCATGTCTCCTCTTAAGATTGGTTTGCCCTCTGAGGTGTTTGAGAGTCTCGTGATCAGTGTGGGTCACAAACTCCTTGGAAAACGAGTAATGTTGCCAAGTCTCCAAGGCTCGGACTAGGGCATAGAGCTCCTTGTCGTAGGTGGGGTAATTCAGTGAGGCCCCACCTAACTTCTCGCTGAAGTATGCCACTGGCTTCTCGCCTTGGGTTCGTACTGCTCCTATGCCTATTCCAAAGGCATCACACCCCGCTTCAAATGTCATGCTGAAGTCGGACAGGACTAGCACTGGTGCATGCGTGAGGCTATCCTTCAAGGCCTGTAATGCCTTCTCTTGAGCTTCTCCCCAGCTAAACCCCACGTTCTTCTTCACTACTGCTGTCAGTGGTTAGGCAATGCTGCTGAAGTTGGGCACGAACCTTCTCTAGAAGCTGGCCTGTCAGTGAAAACTTCTCACTTGGCTGATGTTGCTCGGTGTTGGCCACTCTTGTATGGCTCAAATCTTTTCCTCATCAACTTGTAAGCCATGAGAACTTACAACAAAGCCTAAGAAAACAAGCTTATCATTATAAAAGGTGCACTTCTTGAGATTGGCATAAAGCTCTTCCTGTCAAAGGGTTTTAAGTATCATCTCAAGATGCATGAGGTTTTCACGTAGGCACTTACTGTAAACTAGTATATCATCAAAATAAACCACTACGAACTTACTGATGAACGCCCTAAGAACTTGGTCCATAAGGCGCATGAGGGTGCTTGGGGCATTGGTCAAGCCAAATGGCATGACTGTCCACTCGTAGAGACCTTGCTTTGTCTTGAAAATAGTGTTCCACTCATCACCCTCTTTCATTCTGATCTAGTGGTATCCACTCTCGAGGTCTATCTTGGAGAAGACCATGGCCCCACTCAGTTCATCTAGCATGTCATCCAGCCGTGGTATAGGATTCCGGTACTTGACTGTGATGTTGTTGATTGCTCGGCAGTCCACACACATTCGCCAAGTCCCATCCTTCTTGGGGACTAGCAGCACTGGTACAGCACATGGACTGAGGCTCTCTCGAACATAGCCTTTCTCCAGGAGCTTCTTGACTTGCTTCTCAAGCTCTTTGGACTCCTCTGGATGCATCCAGTAGGCTGGTCGATTGGGTAGGGGTGCTCCGGGAACAAGGTCGATCTGGTGCTCTATGCCTCATAAGGGAGGCAAGCCTGCTAGTATCTCCTTAGGGAATACATCCTAGAATCTGTTGAGGAGGGCTGCTACTTCAGGAGGTAGCTCTACCTATACTCTCTCTACATTCAAAACCTCTTTGAAAACCATTAGTAACATTAAGTCCTTTGAGGCTAAAGCTCTCCGGACATGACTAGGTTGAATGAGAAAGTTAGATTTAATGAGTTTCTTTTCCTTACTCATTTGTTGTTGTAACTCATGTACCTGGGTAGGTGTGAGAGGAGCTAGCCTGACCTTTCTCTTGTCATGCACAAATGTGTAGAGATTGGTTCGGCCATCATGCCTTGTCTCCTTGTCAAACTGCAATGGCCTTCCTAGCAGAAGGTGGCCAGCTTGCATAGGTACTACATCACAGACTACCTGATCCTGGTATCTGTCCACACTGAATGGCACGGTTACTTGCTCATGGATCTTGAGTTTCACCTTGTCATCTAGCCATCTCAATCTATATGGCCGGGGGTGCTTTGTCTTCTCTAGACCTAGCTTATCAACCATATATGCACTAGCCACATTAGTGCAAGAACCACCATCTATGATGAGATTACATACCTTGCCCTTGATGGTGCACCGGCTGTGGAAGATATTCTCCCTTTGAATGATCTCGGAGGGGTCTACCATTGCACTGAGGATACGTCTAGTGACCTGCACTTCCCCCACATCAGGGTACTCAATGTCACCGTATTCTCCTTCTGGTTCAAAGTCCTCTTCATCTTGAGACTCATACTATCCAGCTTCCGTTATCAGTATGACTCGGTTGTTTGGACAGTCCCTTGAGATGTGACCACGACCCCTACACTTAAAACAAGTGATGTCACGTGATCTCTGAGGGTTAGAAGACTTACTAGGCTCTCTCTGATCATGGGTTTGCTCAGGAGGCTTGCTCTTGAACCGTGATTCAATTTCTATACTCTTGCCCTTGTCTACGGGCTTGGTGCTAATGTTTGGGGCCCAAGGCGTCTTAGGCTTGCTGGGTAGGTCTTGGCTCTTACGCCTGATGTGCTGCTCAGCCTGAACAGACAGGTGGAACAAGTCTTTGAAGTCGTTGTAGATTTGTCTCTCCATTTTCCGGCTAATCCTTTCTTGCAATCCATCCAAGAATTGAGCCATCAATGCCTCCTCGTCGTCATTGAGCTCCAGCCTATTCCTTAGCCTTTCAAACTCCTCGTAGTACTCATCTACTGATCTGGTGCCCTGTTTAAGAGTACGACAACGTCGTTGCAAATCTCTACGGAAATAAGGTGGAACAAACCTTTGCCTCATGAGATCTTTCATTTCGACCCAAGAGTCTACGGGCCTCAATCTCCTTCTCCTACGGTCAGAAGCCTCACAATCCCACCAGATGAGGGTATTATCCGTGAGTTGTGCTACTGTCATGGTGACTCTCCTAGGGCCTGGCTGGTTGTAATGGTCGAAGATGTGATCCATCCTCCTTTCCCAATCTAGATAGGCCTCGGGGTCTACTTTTCCTACAAAACTAGGAGGTGTTAGCTTACCATCATGACTGTTTACTCTGTTGTAGGCGTAGTCATCTCCATCCTCACGATGTCTAGGGGGCATCCTTGGCCTCTGGTGATGACCATAGGGCTCGTAGCCATTGCCCTCTGCTTCTGGTTGCCGTGGAGCTCCTCTCGTTCTTGGGTGATTGCCGTGAGGCTGTGCGTCCTCATCTCCATCCGGCTGGAGCTCGTCTTGTTCTGGCCGTGTCCTAGGGTGATCAGGACCTTCAGCAGGGTCTTGGTCAGCCCTCACATGCCTTATGGCCTGGAATCTCACCGGCCTCTCCACGCGCTCCAACCTCTCGCCGATTGATGCGAGTTGTGTTTGGAGGATGGTGAACATGGCCATCATGGCCTCGGTTGCATCTTGATTTGATTCAGCCATCTTGTGCTACAAGAAGAAAAAAACAAGTTAATATGCTCCTAAGAATCGATTAGAAGAGTTTCTTTTATAGTAGAAGTAGAGAAGATGCAAAAAAGGAAAAATTGAAAAAAAGGAAAGATCGTAGCAATTAATGTTGCAATTAATGCAAATCTCCTAGATTTCCTTTTGGTCGAATTTTCTTGATTTTCTTATTTCTTTTTGTTTGTTTTTTATTTTAACTTAAATAATAATGGAAATATGTTTAAACAAAAAAAAACGAAGTTGTAATGCAAAGAATGAATCTAAACTCTAGTGATGCACGTAGGAGCTAGATGCACTCGGTTTGAAGCTATATGTTATTTTTTGATTTTTTTTTAATGAAACTTAAACTAATGCACAAACTGGAAATAATACTAAAGTAAAGGATAGAAACAAGCTGTTTTTAGGAGCTTAAGCTCTGATACCAAAATGATACAAGCCTTGAATCAAGTCCATAACACTCGCGGACTGGTTGGAGAAGATGAGGCGAGAAACTCGGCCTTAGACTTCTAGATGGAGGTTTTCTGGTGGGTAATGGATGGAGAGGTGAAGTGAACCACACAAGAGGTGATGAACCTTGTGATAAATCACAACTTAGAAGCTAAAAGGACTGGTCTCAACTAGGGTTCTAAGCGAAAGAGTTTTAGGAGAAAAACTCGTAGGAAAAAGTTCTATCTTTATTAATATCAAAAAGTTATCAAACTACAATGTTGAATGAGCCTTATTAATATGTTCGGCAGCCTTGACCTTCTAGGGTCAACTCAAAATAAAAATAGAAAAGTTACAAAAGTGCAGAAGAAAAATTACAAAAAGGAAATAACCAAAAAAAGACAACTACCTAAATTGTTCTTGACTCAAAAATGTAAAACTATTAATTCCTATCCTGCAAAACAGAAAAGGCAAGTATATAATTGAAAACTTACTATTCTTATCTTTTGGCCAAGAAATAGAAGGTGGCCGACCTTGTTGCATACACGTGCCTAACTTCTAGTCTTCAACTTGGAGTAGGGTTACAAATTGTTGGGCCTTGACCTCCTTTGCCATGAGAGCCCAAGTCTCTGGTGTCCTTTGCAATGTTGAGAAGACTTTGGACTCTTTCTTGTACTCTTGGCCCAATGCTCCTTGTCGATGATCTTTTAGGATGTTGTCTACCCACAAACTGAACTTGTGGAAGAGCGCCCTTGTTATGCTCCTTGTCATAGCTCCTGGTGGCACCACTGGTGTAGAGACTTCATCCAAGTTCATGCCTTGAAGCTGGTAGCTTAGCTGATCCGAGTCTCCTTGTGTAGATGTAGAAATGATGGTGCAATCGGCTAAATCGGCGGGACTGTGCGAGGAGCTGGCCGAGTTATCATTGGAGTCGGCCAAATTGATTTCTGAGCCGGCGGCATCACCAGTTGGGTCGGCGGTGTTGTTCACGTCACTGTCAGTTGGGCCGGAGGTTTGGGCCTCTTCGCTGGAAAAGTTGGCCGGCCCAGCCCGGTTGATCATAGGGTCGGTGGTACCGCTTGGGCCGGTAGACGCGCCAAATTGCCCGACTGTCTCGGGCAAGCATTCTGGTCGGCCATTCTGGTCATCTGGCCAGCCACACGATATGATGCCCTCATCACTAGGTCTAGAGAATATAAAGCACCCCCGGCCATATCGACTGAGATGGCTAGATGACAAGGTGGAGCTCAAGATCCATGAGCAAGTAACCGTGCCATTGAATGTGGGCAGATACAAGGACCAGGTAGTTTGTGATGTAGTACCCATGGAAGCTGGCCATCTTCTGCTAGGAAGACCATGGCAGTTCGACAAGGAGACAAGGCATGATGGCTGAACCAACCTATACACATTTATGAACGATAAGAGAAAGGTCAGCCTAACCCATCTCGCACCTGTCCAGGTACACGAGCTATAGCAACAAATGAGTAAGGAAAAGAAACTCATTAAATCTAATTTTCTCATTCAACTGAGTCATGTCCGGAGAGCTTTAGCCTCAAAGGACTTAATGTTACTAATGGTTTTCAAAGAAGTTTTGAGTGTAAAAAAAGAACAGGTAGAGCTACCTCCTAAAATAGCAGCCCTCTTCAACAAGTTTCAGGATGTATTCCTTGAGGAGATACCAGCAGGCTTGCCTCCCTTATGCAGCATAGAGCATCAGATCGATCTCGTGCCTGGAGTAGCCTTGCCCAATCGACCAGCCTACCGGATGAGCCCAGATCAGTCCAAGGAGCTTGAGAAGTAGGTTAAGGAGCTCTTGTAGAAAGGCTATGTTTAGGAGAGCCTCAGCCCATGTGCCATACCGGTGTTGCTAGTTCCCAAAAAGGATGGGACTTGGTGAATGTGCATAGACTGCCAAGCCATCAACAACATCACAGTCAAGTACCAACACCCTATACCAAGGCTGGATGACATGCTAGATGAGTTGAGTGGAGGCACGGTCTTCTCCAAGATCGATCTCAAGAGTGGATACCACCAGGTCAGAATGAAAGAGGGTGATGAGTGGAAGACTACTTTCAAGACAAAACAAGGGCTCTACGAGTCGACAGTCATGCTATTTGGCTTGACTAATGCCCCAAGCAGCTTCATGCGCCTTATGAACTCTTAGGGCATACATCAGTAAGTTTGTAGTAGTATACTTTGACGACATACTTGTTTACAGTAAATGCCTTCGGGAACATCTTACACATCTTGAGATGCTGCTTAAAACCCTTCGACAAGAAGAACTTTATGCCAATCTCAAGAAGTGCATCTTTTGTACTGATAAACTTGTCTTCTTAGGTTTTGTTGTAAGTTCACAGGACTTACAGGTTGATGAAGAGAAGATTCGAGCCATACAAGAATGGCCAACACCGAGCAACATCAGCCAAGTGAGGAGTTTCCATGGTCTGGCCAGCTTCTAGAGGAGATTTTTGCCCAACTTCAGCAGCATCGCGTCACGATTGACGGCAATAGTGAAGAAGAATGTGGGGTTTAGCTGGGGAGAAGCTCAAAAGAACGCATTCCAGGCCTTGAAAGACAGCCTCACGCATACACTAGTGCTACTTCTGTCCGACTTCAACAAAACGTTTGAAGTAGAGTGTGATGCCTCTGAATATGCATAGAAGCAGTGCTAACCCAAGGAGGAAGGCCAGTGGCATACTTCAGTGAGAAGTTAGGTGGGGCCTCACTGAATTACCCCACCTATGAGAAGGAGCTCTATGCCCTAGACCGGGCTTTGGAGACTTGGCAACATTACTTGTTGTCCTGGGAATTTATGATCCACACTGATCACAAGACTCTCAAACACCTTAGAGGGAAGACCAACATCAAGAGAAGACATGCTAGGTGGATGGAGTTCATAGAAACTTTCCCGTACGTCATCAAGTACAAGAAGGGCAAGGATAATGTGATAGCCGATGCACTATCAAGGAAGTTTACTTTGATATCTACAATAGAAGCAAAAGTCTTAGGATTTGATCACATCAAGGACTTGTATAAAGATGATACTGACTTTACTGAGAGCTACAAGGAGTGTGGCATAGGGAGTCATGGCAAGTTCTACATCCATGATGGGTTCTTGTTCCGGGAAAGAAGGTTGTGCATACCACAAAGATCTCTACGAGAGCTTATCACCCAAGAAGCTCATGGAGGAGGTCTTATGGCACCCTTTGGTGTTGACAACACACTAGCAGTGGTCATGGAGCACTTCTATTGGCCACACATGAAAAGTTCAATAGAAGCCCATTGTGCAAGATGCATCACTTGCAAGAATGCAAAGTCCCGAGTGCATCCTCACGGGTTGTATCTCCCTCTGCCCATACCTACACATCGATGGGTAGACATCACCATGGACTTCGCTCTAGGTCTGCCCAAGATCAACCACAAAGATGTTATCTATGTAGTGGTGGACCAATTCTCCAAGATGGCACATTTCATACCATGTGCCAATGTTAACAATGTCACGCAAACATCAGAATTGTTCTTCAGGGAGGTAGTACGACTTCATGAAGTGCCAAGGACAATCGTGTCAGACAAAGACACCAAATTTCTCAGCCACTTCTGGAGGACCCTCTGGAGAAAGCTAGGCACAAAGCTGCTATTCTCTACCACATGCCATCCTCAAACCGATGGCCAAACTGAAATAGTCAACCGGACATTGTTAACTCTTCTCAGGACCACACTAGGAAGAACCTCAAGACAGGGGTGGAGTGCCTGTCATTTATAAAGTTTGCTTACAACCGAGTTGTGCATTCAGCCACAAAGAAGACCCCTTTTGAAGTGGTCTACAGCTTCAATACTCAAACGCCTGTGGGGCAAACACCACTGCCACCAGCAGAAATGACCAACCTCAATGCAGCTTTTAAAGCAGAATTCATCAAGAAGTTACGCCAAAAGGTAGCAGAGAACCTAGAGAAGAGGACCGGACAGTATGTGACTCACGCTAACAAGGGGAGAAGAGGAATGATCTTTCAACCAGGCGATTGCGTGTGGCTACACCTACGGCAAGAGAGGTTCCCCAACCTAAGGTGTTCCAAGATGGCCCCAAGAGCAGATGAACCATTCAGAGTGCTAGAGAAGATCAACAACAACGCCTACCGCATTGAACTTCCAGGTGAGTTCAATGTGTCTAACACATTCAATGTAACTGGTTTACCTCCTTTCCTTGCAGATGAGCCAGTTTTGAGGTCAAAACCTACTAAAGAGCAAGGAGATGATGAGGACATCAGATCGTCTGGCCGGCCAGAAGACTAAAATGGCCGACCAGAATGCTTGTTCAAGACAGCCAGGCCATTTGGCGTGTCTTCCGAGCCAAGCGGTACCGCTAGCCCTATGATCAGCCGGGCCGGGCCGACCAACCAACTTCTCCGGCAGAGAGGCCCAAACCTCCGGCCCAACTAGCGGCGACGTGAACAACACCGCATGATGGGTACATCAGGTCGTATGGTCGGCCAGGAGACAAGACTGGCCAACCAGGGAGCTTGCCCGAGACAGCCTGGCCATTTGGCGCGTCTACTGGCCCAAGCGGTACTGTCGAGCCTTCGACCAGCCGGGCCGGACCGACCAACATTTCCAGTGGAGAGGCCCAAACCTCCGGCCCAACCGGCGGCGACGTGGATGACACCGCCGGCCAAATTGGTGATGCCGCAAGCTCCGGGATCAACCTGGCCGGCTCCAATGACATTTTGGCCAGTACTTCGCACAGTGCAGCCGATCCAGCCGATTGCACCACCATTTCAACATCTGCAAAAGGAGACTCGTACCAGATAAGCTACCAGCTTCAAGACATGCATCTAGAGGAAGTCTCTACACCAGTGGTGCCACCAGGAGCAATGACAAGGAGCAGATCAAGGGTGCTCTTCCACAAGTTTAGCTTGTGGGTCGACAAGCTCCTAGAGGTTGATCGACAAAGGACATTGGGCCAAGAGTGCAAATAATAGTCCAAAGGCTTCTCAACAATGCAAGGGACTTCAGAGACTTGGGCTTTAGTGGCAAGAGAGGTCAGGGCCCATAGATTCCTAACCCTACTCCAAGTCGAAGGGTAGGAGTAAGGCGCGTGCATGCCACAAGGTCGGCCACCTTCTATTTCTTGGCCAAAAAGTAAGAAAGGTAAGTTTTCAAATTATGTACTTGCCTCTTTCATTTTTACAGGGTAGGATTTAGATTGTTTACATTTTTGAGTTAAAGACATTTTAGGTAGAAGTCCTTTTCGGTTATGCACTTTTGTAAGTTTTCCATTTGTGCACTTTTGTAAGTTTTTCATTTCTTTTCTTGAGTCGACCATAGAAGGTCAAGCTGTCGAGCATATTAATAAGGCTCCTTCCAGCATTGTAGTTTGACAATCTTTTTGATAGTTAATAAAGATCAAAATTTCTTTCTACAAGTTGAGACCAGCCCTCCTATCTCTAAGTTTGTGATTTATCACGAGGTTCATCACCCCTCGTGTGGTTCACTTCACCCTTCCATCCATTATTAAACAGAAACCCCCTATCCAGAAGCTTAAGGTTGAGTTTCTCACCTAAACTTCTCCAAACATCCCACGCGCGTACAACCTTGAATTGAGGGTTGTATCATTTTGGTATCGGAGCTTAAAGCTCCTAAACCAGGTTGTTTCTATCCTTTACTTAGTTTTGTTTGTAGTTCCTGCATCAGTTTAAGTCGCATTCAAGAAAAAACAAAAAAATAACATCAAACTCCAAACCGAGTGCATCTAGCTTCTACGTGCATCACTAGGGCTTAGGTTAATTTTTGCATTGCCATTTTTCATCTTTCCTTTTTATTAAAAGCATATTTCCATTAAGTTAAATCAAAAAGCAAAAAAATATAGAAAACTACCAAAAGAAATCGACCAAAAACAGCTAGCACTAGTTAATAGGGAGTTTCCATTTTTCTAAACTTTCCATTTTTCAAATTTTTCTTTTTTTCCAGTTTTTCCTTTTTGCATTTTTCGAATTCTCCTATAAAAATAAAACCCTCCTAATCAACTTAGGAGCAAAATAACTTTCTTGATCAACTTAGCAGCAAAATAAATTCAAATTTTTATTGTAGCACAATGGCAGAAGGAAATCAGGATGCAGGCGAGGCCATGATGGTCATGTTCACCACCCTCCAAACATAACTCGCATCCATCGGCGAGAGGTTGGAGCGCGTGGAAAGGCCGGTGAGATTCCAGGCCATAAGGCACGTGAGGGCTGAGCAAGACCGTGCTGAGGGTTCTGAGCACCCTAGGACACGGCACGAACAGGAGGAGCCCCAGCCGGATGGAGATGAAGACGCACAACCTCACGGCTATCACCCTAGGCCGAGAGGACCTCCACGGCAACCAGAAGCAGAAGGCGATGGCTTCGAGCCATATGGTCTTCACCAGAGACCAAGAATGCCTCCTAGACATCATGAGGATGGAGATGAATACACTTACAACCGGGTAACTCATCCTGATGTTAAATTAACACCTCCTAGTTTTGCAAGAAAAGTGGACCCCGAAGCCTACCTAGATTGGGAGAGGAGGATGGATCACATCTTCGATCATTACAACCAACCAGGCCCTAGGAGAGTCTCCATGGCAGTAGCACAACTCACAGACAATGCGCTCATCTGGTGGGATCGTGAGGTTTCTGACCGAATGAGGAAAAGATTGAGACCCGTAGACTCATGGGTTGACATGAAAGATCTCATGAGACAACGGTTTGTTCCACCTTATTTTCATAGAGATTTGCAACGACGTTTTCGTACTCTTAAGCAGGGCACCAGATCAGTGGAGGAGTACTACAAAGAGTTTGAAAGGTTAAGGAACAGGCTGGAACTCAATGACGATGAAGAGGCATTGATGGCGCAATTCTTGGATGGGTTGCAAGAGAGAATCAGCCGTAAGGTGGAGAGACAAATCTACAACGACTTCAAAGACTTGTTCCACCTATCTTTCGAGGTTGAGCAGCACATCAGGCAAAAGAGCCAAAACATCCGCAACAAGCCTAAGACGCCTTGGGCACCAAGCAATAGCCCCAAGCCCGTAAACAAAGGCAAAAGCATAGAGATCGAATCACGGTTCAAGAGCAAGCCTCCTGAGCAAACCCGTGACCAGAGAGAGCCTAGTAAGTCTTCTAACCCTCAGAGATCATGTGACATCACTTGCTTTAACGGTAGGGGTCGCGGTCACATCTCAAGGGAGTGCCCAAACAACCGTGTCATGCTGATCACAGAAGCTGGAGAGAATGAGTCTCAAGACGAAGAAGACTATGAACCAGAAGGAGAATACGGTGACATTGGGTACCCTGATGTGGGGGAAGTGCTGGTCACTAGACGCATTCTCAGTGCAATGGTGGATCCCTCAGAGGCCATTCAAAGGGAGAACATCTTCCACAGTCGGTGCACCATCAAGGGCAAGTATGAAACCTCATCATATATAGATGGTGGTTCTTGCACTAACGTTGCTAGTGCGTACATGGTTGATAAGCTAGGTCTAGAGAAGACAAGGCACCCTCGACTGTATAGACTGAAATGGCTCGGTGACAAAGTGGAGCTCAAGATCTATGAACAAATAACTGTGCCATTCAGTGTGGCAGATACCAAGACATGGTAGTGTACGACGTGGTGCCAATGTAAGCTGGCCACCTTCTGCTAGGAAGGCCATGACAGTATGACAAGGAGACCATGCATGATGGCCGAACCAATCTCTACACCTTTGTGCACGACAAGAGAAAGGTCAGCCTAGCTCTTCTCACACCTGCTCAGGTACATGAGTTACAGTAACAAATGAGTAAGGAAAAGAAACTTGTTAAATCAAATTTTCTTATTCAACCAAGTCATGTCCGGAGAGCTTTGGCCTCGAAGGATTTAATGTTGCTAATGGTCTTTAAGGAGATTTTGAGTGTAGGAAAGGAACAGGTAGAGCTACCTCCTGAAGTAGCAGTTCTCCTCAACAAGTTCCAGGATGTATTTCCAGAGTAGATACCAGTAGGCTTGCCTCCCTTACGTGGCATAGAGCACCAGATTGACCTCCTGCCCGGAACAGCCCTGCCTAACCGACCAGCCTACCGGATGAGTCCAGAGGACTCTAAGGAACTTAAGAAGCAAGTCAAGGAGCTCCTGGAGAAATGCTATGTTCGAGAGAGCCTTGGTCCATGTGTCGTACCAGTGCTGCTAGTGCCCAAGAAGGATGGGACTTGGCAAATGTGCGTGGACTGCCGAGCAATCAACAACATCACAGTCAAATACCGGCATCCGATACCACGGTTGGATGACATGCTAGTTGAGCTGAGTGGAGCCACGGTCTTCTCTGAAATAGACCTTAAGAGTGGATACCACCAGGTCAGGATGAAGGAAGGTGATGAGTGGAACACTGCTTTCAAGAAAAGCAAGGGCTCTACGAGTGGACAGTCATGCCATTCGGCTTGACTAATGCCCCAAGCACCTTTATGCGCCTTATGAACCAAGTTCTTAGGGCATACATCAGTAAGTTCGTTGTAGTTTACTTTGATGACATTTTAGTTTACAGTAAGTGATGAGGACATCAGGTCATACATCCAGCCAGGAGACCAGACTGGCCGACCAGAAAGCTTGCCCGAGACAGCCGGACCATCTGGTACACCTGCCGGCCCAAGTAGTACCGCTGGACCCTCGACCACAAGGACCAGAGCAACCAGCATTGCCGGCCGAGAGGCCCAAGCTTCCGGCACACTTGGTGGCGACGTGGATGACACCGCTGGTCCCTCTGGTGATGCCGCCAACTCCGGGATCAACTTGGCCGGTCCTAAAGGCATTCCGGCCAGTACCGCACACAATCCAGCCGGTACAGCCGATCCAGCCGAGTAAACGCGCATTTCCACTTCCACACAAGAGGACTCGGACCAAATGAGCTACCAGCTCCAGGACATGCACCTAGAAGAAGTATCTACACCAGTGGTACCTCAAGAAGCAATGACAAGAAACAGATCAAGGGCACTCTTCCACAAATTCAGCTTATGGGTCGACAAGCTCCTAGAGGAAGATCAGCTAAGGACAATGGGCCAGAAGAGCAAAGTAGAGTCCAAGGGCTTCTCAACAACACAAGGAACAACAGAGACTTGGGCTTTAGTGGCAAGAGAGGTCAGGGCCCAAAGATTTTTAACCCTACTCCAAGTCGAAGACTAGGAGCAAGGCGCGTGCATGCCACAAGACGGCCACCTTCCATTTCTTGGCC